>JASCZW010002734.1:0-79575 GCA_034211315.2 Aedes japonicus | reverse complement strand
CGCGAAATTGATATTACCGTTATTGCCTTGACATTTGATGGCTTAAGTACCAATCTCATGATAAACAAAAAAGCTAAGACAGATAACTGCTTGGTGTGTGAAATGAACTTCACCTCGGAGCTCACTTCCTTCGTGGGGAAAGTAAATACGAAGTGCCCTGCCAGTCGTTGCCATACAGGGTGAGATAGGTCTCGAGGAAAATCGAGTTGGCCATCTTATTCAGCCGTTGCCGCTGCGTCATTGCCTGCAGCTCTGAAACCAGTGGACGCAATTTCCGCTTCCTGGCATGTATGTTCATGTTCGACAGGTACTGTTTCACTGTTTGGCTGGTTGAACCGACCTCCCGGCTAAGCGCACGCAGCGATGTAGCCACTTTTCCCTCGGTCTTACTCTTCAACATCCTTTGGAGCTTCTTGTCGCTCATGGTCGTCGGCCGACCGGAACCGGGCATTCTTTTGATACTGTGACTGTTGTCTAATAGTGCTAAGATATTGTAGATGCCGGAACGGGCGTATCCGGCGTCCACAAAGTGCCGTACGATATCCGTCTTCGACGCGGCGAGGTGCCGGTTTTGAACGGAGTAGCTTCACTGTTTTTACCATCACGGTTAGAGTTCGGCTGATAGAGCTGTCAAATTTTGTCTGCTGACTCATGGCGTACTATGATTGATGCTGCATGGGAAGTTTTGTCAGTGCGGGTGAAGACAAACCCACGAAAAATCGGCAATTTTGCGGGCCTTGAAAGATTGAATCAAATTTGATCGAATGGAGGTATATTGCGATCCTGAATGAATTGCAGAACTTGAGTGGAATGAAGATTTGGAAACTGACGAATAAGCACATAAACTTTTACAATGAAATAATGCGAGTAGATCTAGCAGCTAAAACCATGAGTCGAAGTGTTGGAGAAGGAATGCGAAAGTTGAAATTGGACCGGAAAGAATTCAAGGATTGCGACGGGACATCTGCGTTGAACTAATCAATGACTTGTTCGACATATTAAATAGCAACAGGGCTTCAAAAAACCAATGAATCTGAAAAACATTGAGGAGTATAGGTAATGCTTTGAACCAATATACGGATACGATCAACAAAACGGGATTCGTTGGTTTCCTAATCGCGATACAGAGTTTCAATTGAATGTACAGGAGATACGAGGAAGAACGCCAGGAACTGGTGAAAAACCCTGCTACAGATTCAGCCAGGATTGCCTGAAAACATTTTCTGCTGCTATCACCGCAAAGGGAGGCTTCAACAACAATCCAACCACTGTGCAGTTTCAAGCAGCATACAAAAGGTTGATTGTAAATAACAAAGTCACTTCATCGGCATATGCTAATTGCAGAAATTGAAGAAAAATCTGTGGTGAAGAACTCATTGACCATTGGATACGATGACGACAATACAGGTGATGACGAAAATCCTGTTATGCTTGAGATGATCGCAAATTCTCAAACGGATGATGAGTTTTTCATTCAATTGCTGCGATATTCCGCTACTCACGTTGTTGGAAAGCTAAAATGTGAACAATACCTGCAAGAGCTCATTTAATATAAAACCCGGATGCCGAATACATCGGGATTAATAAAAACATTCTGCTAATTTGCAGGATTGCAGGATTGGAACGCTCTGAAAATCTTGACAAACGAAAACGATAATTTCAACATTGCCAAGTGTTATGCGAAGCTGGAAACTAGGATCCTCATGACAATTTACAACGCCCATGAGCATGTTTTCATGCAACTATCACGGCACATTTTGTATCAAGATTTAGTGAATAACCATCGTAACTGGAACAATATGCTAAAAAAATTGGTAATGCAAAGCACACACTCCGCAAAAAGCTAACTGAATTGATTCTTTTCCAATGTGAGTCATAAACGTGTATATCGTAGAGAAATATATGCTAAGATTAAATTAATGCAATATCACAAACTTTCTAAAATATATTGAAAAGAATGAAATAGGTATTTACTATGCTGAAAAAGAAATAGATGTCAAAATCCGGAAAACTTACTAGCGATAATCGATTTTTCTGATGCATGATAACGAGCATCGGAGGTATTGCGATGAATGGCGCATCGCTTCGTAAATCCAGCGCAATACCTTCGACATAAGGTATCTCATATAATTATAGGGACAAAACGATTTTCGAAGTAGATTTTCCAGATTTGACTGGTACGCGTATATCTTATAAATACCCAGTCCGAAAAACATGAATGGTGAGCTCTGCAACACTTAGGAAAATTCCAACGCTGAGTTTCATGATTGTTGCAAACTGCTTGCCAGTTTAAAAATTTGGAACTGTCACAACTAAAATTAAAACAACGTTAAATGCATTGCGATGTTTTAAAAATATTGGTTGCTCATAATTTCGCGTTTGGAAAATCAATCATAGTAACCCATGAGTCAGCAGACAAAATTTGATAGCTCTATCAGTCGAACTCTAAGAGTCACCCACAATTGATACGTTGCGGATGCGTTTGCGTGAATTTGACGGTTTCCATAGGTTTTCTGTCAAATTTACGTCAACGCATCCGCTGTATCAATGTGGGTGACTCTTAACCATGATGGCGAAAACAGTGAAGCAACTCTGTTTAGAAGAACGGCACCACGCCGCGTCGAAAACGGACATCGTGCGGCACTTTGTGGACGCCGGATACGCCGTTTCGGCATTTACAACATCTTGGCACTATTAGACAACAATCAGAGCATCGAAAGAATGCCCGGTTCCGGACGGCCGACGACCCTGAGCGACAAGAAGCTCCAAAGGATGTTGAAGAGGAAGACCGAGGGAAAAATGGCTACAACACCCAAACAGTGAAAAAGTACGTGTCGAACATGAACATACATGTCAGGAAGCGTAAGTCCAGTGGACGCGGTTTCGGAGCTGCAGGCAATAAGATCGTCAACTCGAATTTCCCGGCGAATCTCAACGCGGCGGTGGTGATGAACACCGAGACCTATCTCACCCTGGATGGCAACGACTGGCAGTTCCCCAAGAAGGTGCTTCTGTGGCGGACGATCAACGAGATGGGGATGTCAATGTCGCTCTTCTTTTGCTCCAAACTGGCCGTGAACGAGGAAATTTATAGTACGAAATGCCTGCCGGAAGTTGTGTCGTTCATTATGAAATTCCCTAACGGTGAAGACGCGGTGTTCTGGCGTTGGCCCACTACTCGAAGCGATCGTTGGAGGAAATGGTACGGCTGAATATCGATGTGGTAATTAAGCTTAAATAATTACCTTCCATTGGAAATTTATCAAAAGCAATTATCTGTCTTAGCGTTTTTTTTATCACCATCCGAAAAAAAAGTCCATATTTTTAATGCAAACGTTATTAGACTGTTATATAGCATGGAACTAACTGTATTATTCTGTATATTCTAAATTTCAATCTTAATCTCAGTGAGCGCTATAATCGCTCACTATAATCTTGTAAAATTGTTGTTAGACTTTTGGAATCCTGGAGACTTGTGGTTCAAATGCCAAAAATCCACCCAAAGGCAAAAGGAGCATGAACTTATCTTTCCAGCATCTATGCTCCCAACGATAGAGTACAAATTTTCACATCATTTAACTCTACACGGAAGCGTTTGGTACTGGAGGTCCAGGGTTCCTTCGTTCCCTTGATTCCAAGTAGTAGAAGAAGCATTAGCGTGAGTTTAGATTAATGAGACGAGTACCAGCAAACTCTGATCCGTGTAAGGGATTTGAAACTAGAATTTCTATTCTATTCCATGTACCACTGCAAAGTAATTAATTTCGGCATGATTCTAGATTTTGACGTGGGTTTGAGCCATGGGTTTGAAACAAAACACTCCAGCTAAAACTAAAGCTTTTCCCCCATTGCATATTAGGGTAAATTGCCAATTGTTAAACAGTTCGCTCGCTTTCTACGAGGTGTTCAACAATTCAGCGCCAACATTGGATTAGGGCGAATCTGCTTTTGTAAGCAATGGCTTTCGTAGTCATTTTCTCTTGAACAAAAGGTCACATATACAAATTAAGCACTCTTTAAGGAAGAGGAGCCTTATCTCTATCCACTGATCAATTCAACTTGAAGGAATTGTATTATAATTCCGATAAATTAGCAGACAAAGTGTTTGTTTACAAATTTTCGCCCTAATCAAATGTTGGCGCTGAATTGGCAAGTTACAAGCCTTTTCTACAATTGAGTAAATTAGATTTACGCGAAAACTCAATGACCGAAATCCTCCAATTACGCCCAAATTTCGAATCAGCCCGGAAATGTGTGTGAGTGAGTGGTTTCTGGTGAACGTTTGTGTGTGTGTTGTATGTTGTCTCTGGTTGAGTCCTTCCTCGTAATTCGTGCTGTTTGTTTTATTTTCTTCATCGGTCATTTTTGTTCTTCTCTTGATTACTTACATAGGCACTGTGTTTAAGGCATCTACAAAGTGGAGGTAATAATTAACATTCATATTTTTTTTTTTTCTTGTTATGTTATTTGTTTGTTTTGCCCCCTCTTTTCGTTCTATAGGGGTCCGGGTTAGGTCAGTTGTTTGTGTTATTTTTTTATTCTTCTTCTTATATTTTAAGGTTTCAATCAGTAAGGTTTGGTTAGTTTCGTTCGCTTCGAGATCATCGCAATTGTTTTGCCAAGTATATTTGTTTTAAATTCGATTAGAAAAGTACTAGTATGTGTTACTTTCAGCGGTCAGAATAGTTTTATATAGGCATCCAAGTGGTATCTTTGTGAATTGGGTTGAAAATCGAAAGGAAGCTACGCGGTTCTTTCTTTCTCATCCTTTCTCATAGGTTGTTAGGCTAAGGGACATTTTTTCTCGACGAATATCTAGTAGGGGTGAATTGATCTTTTCTTCCTCATTGGGTTGTTGACGTTTGTTATTCATGGTACATCAACACTGTTAACAGCTATCATGCTTCTTTGCAAGGGAAGGTGTCTTGCAGGTTTTTTTTTTGTTTAATTCTAATTTGTGTTCGCCTTCTTTGGATGGATTATTTCTACTACAATTATGTCTACGTGTATCGTTACTCTACCTCGTCCCATCGCAGGTAATTTGCTACTAACTACGATCCTACCCACAGAAATGTTCTTTCAATAAACCGAAAAAAGATAAGGGATGTTTCGAAAATCAAACAGGAAGAAAACAAAAGAAACCTAAAACGAATCAATGTAAAAATTATTTTTCTTTTATTTCAAATTAAGAGTTTATAAATCTATGACTGGAAAAAAAGGAAATTTAAACTAGGAAGGCAACTAATCCGCTAATAACAGAAAGAGAAAAACCGATACTTTGCTAATGTATGTGATATCTTTCTGTTCTCTGTTGTTGCAGCACTGCTGATATAATTTCACTCTCGCATTATTTTTTTTTCATATTTGTTTTCCAGCACTCTCTAATATTTGGCCTGTGAATTTCTGGTTGCTCTCACGCTCGCTCTATCCTCTTAACTTTTTAGCTCCAGAACGTTTGCAGTTTTGCTCTCGTTTGTTTCTATAATTTACAGTATTTCAGCATTTCATATATTAAACTTCTCTCATCTAAATTTAGCAGAACCTCCTTCTTCCGGGCTAGCGTAAAGCTCCAGCAAATTCAAGATCATTGATTTGAAATAAATATTTTTCCCTCGGCTGGATCAGCTACCACGCTACTAAGATTGTTTTAGTATCTTTTTTTTTGCTAGGCAGTACTAGAACTAGAAACGAAACAAAGGACAAAAAAACAAAAACCAATGCATGCGTGTATGTGTATGCGACGTTCACTAAACTGAACCGTCCGTCAACCTAGCTGTTCACGGGGGACTCGCTAAAAACGTCTTACAACAACGTACTAGATTAAGAAACAATTATAGAATAATTTTACGATAGTAGCTGACTTGACGTACTAGATCATCCAAAAGGTGTGCTAACGAAAGAAAACGAAGAAAAAATCCTTAAAATGAAAGCTTCCATCCTTTCTTTCCGCTTCCTTCCTTTCCACCCTGAAAAATATACAATATTCATTTCTCTGTTACGTAATCCTATTAATGGCACACAAACTATGTTTTACTTAGTTTTTTTTCTTCTCCTTCTTCTTCTTCTCATCTAGGGTTCATCCGCTGCTCTGTTATAGCCTAACTTCTATTGATTAAAACTCGGGTAGTTTTGTAGTTTTCTCTAATCCGCAATCTGTTACACCGCCCTAACACGTGATATTTGAATCTGCGTGTGCTATAGATCATTGCACCGAATGTATTAACCTCACTTTTTTGACAGTTCAGGGAGCTTGTTTACAAGGTGTTAGAATTTGAACAGCTCAATCGAAAATTTTCATTAGCTTTTTCCGGACTCTGTGCGATAAGATTCGGGAAACGATGTTAAAATAAGCACTAGTGTCTGTTTTTCTGCCGTTTTACTTCAACCGTAATAAATTTAGAGCACAAAATCTCAAACCGATCTCACCGAAAATATTCTAAGTCCACGTAAACAAGCTCCCTGAACTGTCAAAACTGCATTGATGACGCCATCGTGCAATGATCTATTGTGTGGCAAACACATAGACGGGGCGCGCGCACCGGGAAACGGATTTGATATGTGGTTGCGTTTGTTTGCCGGGCGCGTTGCGTCAGTCTCCGCCGATTCACTTTTCTAAGCTTATGAGTATCATCGTGATCCTATCTCTTGTCTCTCACGCACCCCCCGACGCCAGATTGCGTTGACACAATCTAGTACTATCCGCAGATGCGCCCTCTGCCGGAAAGCCAAAACGGCTTCCGCTGATCTCTGCGTGAAATCCTTTTTCTTCAATTATTTTTGTTTTGTTTGTTTTTATCCCATTAGGAAAATGATTGTGTCGCTCTTTGAAAGGCTTCCACTGCAGTAGTAGTATGTGTATCTGTGTATGTTTGTCTGTTTTTTTGTTAGTAAATAATGACTATCTCTTGGCACCCTTCGATAGGATGACGTACTAGAATCGGTGATATTCTTGAAAGGTTTGAACGAATAACACGTGCAAGTATCATCTAATTATGACAGCTGACAGGTTTTGAACCGTCAGCTGGTTTCGAGTCTGGCTGCAGGATTTCCTAATCTGCACATGCTTAGCCACGCGCAAAGTTTCCACTTCAACAACCACATACACTCACTTAATAATTCTGGTTTGTTTATATGCTGATACACCAAACATATCTCACATGTAAACAGATAAGTAATACACAAAGTGCAATCATCATGAATCACACCGCCATTTTTGGGTTTTTTTTTTCTTCTGAGTTTTGTTTAACCTAAAAAGAACACAGCGACACATATGGTTGTTTGTGAAACACCGACACCCAGGAAAAGGGAAACAAACTTCCTCATCCTTTACTCAGTACATCCCCTTCTGCCTTCTCCAGCACTACGAATTGTCCTACAACTATATCTGGTTTTACACTGAATCCCCTGCCCCCACGACATACGTCGCTAATCTAGTACTTCCCCTTTTGTTCCCTACTATCTCAAAAATTGACTGATCGGTACCGTTCCATTTGGAAAACTGGTTCTTTCTGGTTTAATGATTCTGTGTACTGTTTATCTTCTTTTTTTAAATCAATAGTATTGCACTTATCCAAAAAAAAAAACAAAAGAAAACTAAAACGTTACGCAATTATGCTAGAGACTAACTCTGAAAAGAAAACGTATATTCCCGGGTCCCGGGTTCTTCTAGGTTATATGTACAGTTGTCATAATATCTAACGCAAAGAAACATTATGCAATAAGTTAAGATGTCACGCGCTGCTTCTTCTGCGCAGCGCTGCTGCAGCCCTATTCTCACGCTCGATCCTCGCTCATCCCCTCTCCCCCCCCTTCCACATCATTCCTACTACACACCTTAAACATAAAAGTCGAAAAGAAATCTCTTCTGAATCTGAATGATGGTGACTACCAAAAATCACAATCGAACTTCGCCCATCCGTCCACTACTCTTTCAGTAGTGTTGCTGCTGTTGCTGTTGCTGTTGCTGTTGTTGCATATGGCCCATCCCGACCGGCGACGGAGAATGATGGTGACCACTGTTGTTGCTGTGGTTACTGTTGTTGTTGTTGTACGGTGACGTGGACTGACTCGGATAACCACCGACGCTACTGTGGTTACTGTTGCTATTACTATTCACCACCGCACTGTGATAGAACGGATGAAGATGCTGCGACGAGGTTGCTCGCTGCTGCTGCTGTTGTTGTTGTTGATGATGTTGTTGTTGCAACTTTCGGCTATATTCACTCTCACTACCATTGCCCATTTGAATCTGGTTCGAATTATCGTCCAGATAGGAGCATTGTTGCTGCTGCTGCTGCTGCTGCTGCTGTTGTTGATGATGATGATGGTGACTACCGTTGGAAATCGCCTGACCGCCGCCGCCACCGCCGCCCTTTGAAGGCTATGTGGCCCAACCTTCCGATATTCTGGGTCTTTTATGTGCATTGTTGGAGCCCACCGGTGAGTCGTAGTCGGGCAGATGGCCACTGACGTTTATGTGTCTGATGTCCACCGGTGAGGGTGCGTTGGTGGGTGTGACCGAGCCTGCAAAAAGAGGGGAACCTAGGGTTACTTTCATTTGACCTGTTCACTGGGGTGATTTTCGGGGAATTCGATGATTCTTGATTCGGGTCTGTGGTTCGCGTTCGTGGGGTTTTTCGAGGTAGTTCTGATTAGGAAGTGGTTTGTTAACTCTTTTATTCAAGTGATTCCAACTTCAGAAAACATGCACGAGTGTTTCCTCTCTCAGGCATTACACATCGCTTGAACGTTTCTATAAAAGTGAATTTTCAAAAACCTAAAAACTTGAACCCAATTTTCAATCCCAAAAGCGGTTGTCTCAAATTCCTAAAACTTTTATGACAGGATAGTTTAAGATTTAAATGGACAAATAACGGTTTCTAGGCCAAAAGTAAACAAATTTTATGCCGAAGAGAGTTTTTCGCATTCCAAAATATGTCCTACAATTTTCATAACCTCAATTTTTTTGCTATTTATACAAAGATAAACAAACTTCATGTCAAAGAGGTCTAAGCAATCCGGTGCTGAAAGTTATTGGATCGTATTAAATCTTACCGGAATGGGGATTGTTCTACATATTTTCATCATCCAATTTTGGTGAGCATTAGCTTGAACATGATTGACCGCCCCAGGTTGCTACTTCATTATTTTTAGATCCGCCGTAATTACGCAAATACCCAACAAATTATATTTGAGGATAACATACATCCTCAACGAATAGAAATTGCTGATCAAATAAGGAAAGGATAGGAATATGTTGGCCTCTCTTTATTGGAAGCCGAGAACTCCACCACATGTCTAGTAAATTATTTATCGAGTTAGACCAGTTTCGGCCAGGTTAGACCCAATGCACAGTGTTCCAGAATGCGAATTTAGCCGGAAAGATACATTTTCAGCCTAAGTATGAAGTTTTAGAGCAAAACTGTCTTCTACAAAGTGTTTCTTCTTCTAATAACAAGGTGCTTCTTTTGGTGTGAATGAAAACTAGGGTGGTCCTTATTTTCAGAGAAATCTAAAATCTAACTTTTTCGATTTGCAGAAATAAAGGCATACAATCTACGGAAAAGTTATAGAATTAATAAATTTAAGCAACTTTGATTGAATACATTTTTCTGTACCTTTTGAAATGGCCGAATTGGAGCATTTTTTTCCTATGTGGCTTAGCTTAGCTATCCCTATAACAACCAGTTATTTTGCTGTAACTCTTTATTTTAAGATCTTCAGAAAAGTTTGATTCTAGAAGAATTAAAGTTACAACTTTCGGTGTGCTGAAATCGTTTGCTACCACCGTATGTCAGTCAAAATAAATTATGTTTTTTTTTTCAAAACAAAATAGGCCTTTTTCAAATATTGATATCTCTAGTTGGCCATCTGATTTGAAATAAAAAAAGGTAGAGCAAAAACCGTTTTTTTATTGCAGGGACACCCTAACGATTTTCTTAAACATAATTACGCCCTTTTCAAATGCGTTTTACTCAATTCCAATAAATTACCTATCCCCAGTTTTCAGATATGATCTGCAATAATGAAAAAACACCTTTCAAACGCTGTTGATAAATTTTTTTTTTTTTTGCTTCAACTAGAGAAATTAACATCTGAAAAAGGCCTATTTTATTTACAAAAAAACACAATAACTATTGTTTGACATACGATAGAGACAATTTCAGCACAGTAAAAGTTGTAGCTTTTGTTTGGTCTAGAATCAATAGTAAGACAACTTTGTTGAAAACATTTGAAATAAAAACATAAATAAAAATTACAGCAAAATAACTGATTTTTATAGGGACACCCTAAGCTACGTAGGAAAAAATGCTCTAATTCGGTCATTTCAAAAGGTACAGAAAAATTCATTCTGTCAAAGTTGCTCAAATTATTAATTCTACAACTTTTCCGAAGAATGCATACCTTTAAAGGTCGATTCAAAGTAAATTTGGACGCATTCAAGTGATCATAACTCTAGAAATAAACAACGTACACAGTTGTTCAAAACGTCAGCTTTCAAACGATATACAACAAGGTATTACATTTCACCGTTTCGAACGAACTGTCGCACTTTACTTGTGATCGATGCCATCATGATCCGTACAGTCGCTGCTAACACTGTACCGGCGAACTTATTCCACTTTAAACGCATTTGTTGTGCATTTGTCAATTGTTTACCGCATCCTCGAAGTTTTCGCTTGACAATTGACCAATATTTTTCGATCGGTCTGAACTCAGCGCAATTCGGAGGATTAAAGTCTTTGGCGACGAAATTAACATTGTTTGAGGCATATTATTCTAGTACCTCCTTAGTGTAGTGGCAGCTGTCTAGATCCGGCCAAAACATAAAGTTGGTCTTGTGTTGCCGAATGCAGGGTCAAATCCACTTTTTCAGACACTCTTTAATGTAAACCTTCGACGTCATTGTGTGAGATGTGATGAAAACCTTGGTTTTAAGGCCACAACTGCAGATTCCCTGCCAAATCATTAGTTTCCGAGCAAACTTATCAGTAAAAACAAATTTATACCTGGAAGGGACATCCCCACGACCAGTTGACAGGTTAAATATTCGTCCGGAGATTTGTTTATAATCCATTTTGACATATGTTTCGTCCATTAAAATAAAGCCATCAAATTTCGTCAGAACTCATTCGTACGGTAATGATGCTCGCTTTTTGGCCACTTAATGTTGTTTCAGGGAGGGATTCGGATGTTTACTGGTACGAAAAGACTTATATCCTTCTTTTGAAGGATGTTACGCACGGTGGAAAAGCTGGAATCGTATTTTGGGCTACTTTGGGCCGATTTACAGCAACAGTAACGATGCTGTTGAGCACAAACATGAGCATATTGATCATCCGAGGTTTGCTAGTCCGCGATTGATCGGGTCAGCTGTAGAGAACCAACAGATTGTCATTTGGGAGTAATGAATCATTCTCAATGTGCAACTGCTGGTATCTTCATTTTTAGCTCAATTAGGTAAAGGATGGATTGTTAGTTCTCTACCCTTTGCTACTAAAGGTCGCACATACTACTGCATCCCCACGAATATCGCAAGGAACTAAATTATAAGTGAAGGATTTGTTTAGGTTCCTAGGTAGGAGTAAAGCTGACTATCCGTATTATCATACCATTCTCCATCTACAAGAGTCTACAGGGATGAAGATTCAAGAAATATAAACACCGATTTAAACCAATAGTTAGGATGCTACTGGAGCCACTCACATAAGGACTCACTGAGGACCAAGAAAACTTCCAAGTTTTTAATACACCACGAACGCTTCAGTGTCACTGCACTGCACGTTGAGCAGTGTTGCCGGTTTTAGTTCGATGGATGAACCGAGAATCAGGTGGTTCGTGATCAGGACAGAAACCTCTGGATCGTCCGCTGGTACTTGTGTTAATGGACGGAAGTTGATTGTGGCTTCGATCTCGATCAATAAGTTCCGGAGAACCTCGTCACTGAGAAGATACTGCGGTTGAATTTGCTGTAGATTACGCTTTACCATCTGGATACCGCCCATATCGGGAGATTTTGGAGGTAGAAAGCACCATCGCGCTCCTTGCAAGCAGCTACTAAATTTGTGCCTGAAGTTACTGATTGCCATTAGTAGTCCGCCCGTGTAGTCAAGCATGTCACTAACACAACCCACCGTTTTTCCGATCTTCGCCCTACCGCCACCGTAAGCGGACCGATGTAGTCCACCCTCATAAATGTAAACGGTATGCTGAATGAAATTCCTCATAAGAGGTTCTTGGAGAACTACGCTTAGGTTCTCAGCTCGCCCTTACGTTCCGAAACACTACACACAGTGTCGGAATTCGGAATACATCCGGCTGATTCTCTCGCGCATGCGGATCACCTGTGGCTCATCCATGGAAGGGTTCATAGTGTAGATCGTGCTTTGCTTGAGGAGTGCCTTTGTTGGAGCATTGCTGACTTCCTCCGGAAAGGATTGCAGGGTGGCCACACAATCTTAATTTAAAAATTCCCGCATTTTTCCCGCATTTTCCCGATTTTTTTCCAGATTTTCCCGACTAGGCAATAAGTGAATCTAAGTGGGATGATTAGGTATTTTTGAAGTTTTCGAATAAATTGTTCAATTTGGAATGCTTGAGGCAAAATGGCCGAATGACGGATATCAGCCGTAAATTGGGCTTTTTGTGGATTGTGTAACCTTTTTTGGTTTCGCATTTTGCAATCGAGAACAAAAATTACTCTATAAAAGTCATTGATCTTTCAAGTTTCTAGAAGCATCGAAGATAAATAGAAAGGCGTTCAAGGTTTTTAAGTGTAAAATGATGCAGGCTATGCTCAGTGTGAAATTCAAATAATGTAAGACGCAGATACAGGGTGCAAAACAATTTCCACCAATTTTACAATCGAGTTGATGGTTCAGCAATTAAAACCGCAGACTTTTATTCACATCTAGACATTTTTCATCCATTGAAAAGCCTAGCTTCATCGCCGCATTTCCGTGCGACAGGATCAGCACCTTTTTAGGACATACGGGATCAAGTCCCTTTCACTTCGATATTTTCTGAGCACAAACCTCAAATATTATTAAGACTTCAGGCGTGAAATTTTCAGGAATGGTTTGCTCCACTGGAGCATCCATTGGTTAGCAATTTGAGCGTTGTTTATTTTATTTTGTTTGTGATGTTTAGTCTTAAAAAGGTGAAGCGAAAATTATCCTAACCTAAAAATCATATAGAGAAAGGACTTCCTCCCGTTTCATCTTAAGCAAATGTTGTCAAATTTGGCAGCTTCTTCAATCAGTTCTAACCAAAATTTGTCAAACGCTGTTCTTTTCTCTGGAATCCGGCAAGCAACGTCTTTGAAAACGGCATCGAGCACAGCTGCCCGAATTCTTCCTTCACTTTGTCAACAAATGCAACACTCAGATGGTCTTTATCTACGAACGCTTTTTAGCTATGTCCGTACAAGTGAGTACAAGTAATAATAGCAGAATGGAGGTGAATTGCTGCTCCATGTTTTTTTTCCTTTCTTTTATCTTTCTCCATAGCGGCTCTAACTAGGCCTGCCGAAAAGAAACGGAGCCATAAGAGACTCGTTCTGGCATTCCTTGAGAAACGACTCGACCATTACTGCAGACGTGATGACAAAATTCAACTTTGGTCCCAACATCTTACCGCATCAGCCATAAGAGCGATCACTTTTGATCGAAATACCGAAGAAAAGCTCCGTTTTTTTCATAATTAGTCTATTTAACAGGGATTGTAAAATACACAGCTAAATTTTTGGAAACCGTTCCTATAAAACAAAAAATGTCGGATGCATTATTATTGCTGTAAGGTGACTGACGAAATAGGTTTCTGTTTGCTGCAGTGACAAATATTTGTCTATTATACAAATGGACTAAGTTGGGTCTACCCCGGTTTATTGGTTAACATCCATACCTCTCACGCCAATGTCACGAGTTCGAATCTCACCACTTGAGGCGGGAGATGATTTTCGAAAATCATGAAACTAAAAAAAATGGACTTTATGGTATTTTTAAAATGACAGCAGTGTTACCAACCCAGGTTGGCCGAACTCGTGTAGCATATAAAAAGAAAATATATTGTAAAGAACTTGCAAAGATAAACTTTGCACTAAGTATAATTTACAGTAATGTATACAATGGCGATGCTTCAGTCATGAGGATCACCTAAGGAGTCCCGAATAGAGTCTGAGATCAAAACTGATCCTTACTATCTTGAGCTATAGAAAAACGTGCAATTTGCTGCTACCTACGTCTTTTTCCTTTTTTGGTAGCAAAATGAGTATTCCGGTCGATCTTCTGACAGGACAATGAAAACAACTACATTTTTCATAGAAAAAAGAACGCAAGATTACAGCAAGATGGAAACAAACTTGATTTCAAATTTGACAATTGTGAAGTGAAATCAAATTATGATTTTAATTTTCTGTTGATATTGAGATTAGTTTTGGAATTGCATTTCTATAATTTTAGATTTCGGGGTTCCAGTCAGGTAAAATGAAAAACAAAAGCAAGTCTTGTGCAAAACCTCACCTGTCAGAGCCATGTAGTCAAATCTTCTAAGCGGTAATTTTTTAACAAGCTGGACAAAACCAGCAGAAAATTATCCACATGCCAATCTTTGTTGCTTGAAGGAATTGTGTACGACGTGCTAGCCGCAATTAACGATATTGAGGACTTCACAGCCAGGACTCGTTTTGCGATTCCTGATTTCCCAAGTCAATTCTTTGAAAGCCTGCCAGTTGACAGCCGAGCCATCAATGCTGGATTTGCAGAAAAACACTGTTTTAATTCGATAATGAGACCCGTGGACCGAGTAGATGACAAAAACTTAACTCAGTTCTATAATTTGAGAAAGTTGTGAGCATAGCTCCGGCCATATGACAAAAATTCCCGATTGAATTTGAAATTCCCGACTTTTTCCCGCATATTTCCCGATAATTTTGGATTCCCGCATTATTCCCGCATTTCCCGATTTTCCCGAGTCTGTGGCCACCCTGGGATTGCTTCTGCGCCTGTCTGAATAGATAGTTTGGCGCTTGCTACACTTCCGCAGCAGTGGGCCATATCCAAACTACTGGAACTAATATCTGCATCAAGCAAGTTGAAAGTTCTAAAACGGAGAATTTGCTGAAATTAGACCAATTAGAAATTGTACTAACCGGGGGAAAGTTGGTCCTATCCCCAACAATTTTGTTGTTTTCGATCCGCCCACCCAATCGCAATGTTTCGTGATACAGTAAGCGGAACATTATAGTTTCTGATAACTCAGTGGACGTCTTCCAAATTTGGCAGATCGATTGCAATCGGTGGGAAACCATCAGCTCATAACAAGATGATAAGAAGCGGACCTCTGCTTTCATCAACCAATTTTGTGTCACTGTTTTTCAATAAATTTTCGTTCAAAACAAGACATTTATTTTTTTACTAACCAGCGTTATTGGGATTTCAGCGAGAAGGAGATCGAAGTCCTTTTGCGTCTATAATTTTCGCTGGCCTTCCACTACCTTATTTGCGAGTAGTTGTTGGGGATCTTAGAAAATCGTCAGAAATCGAAACTGCAACATTTTTGCTTCCAGAGAAGAACCAACCACAGGTTGAAAGTCTCTTTAATAAAGAAACCAATCAAATTTTTGCCGAGATTTCTGTGAAGTCACTTTACAATGCGTTCGCAAAATGCTTCTTGTTTCGACGGCATTTTGAGCAAAACTGGGCAAGCATAAACAAAACAAACAATACTTGCATAAAGACGACAGAGAGAAAGAGCTAACAAATACACCGTCTCATATCTCTATGATCACGTACAGTGGTGGTCACGAAAATAAGGCCACCCCTTCACTCTAACAACAAAATCGATAAAATTCACAGTGAAAAACATCACAAGAAGAGCTCACTCTATCTGTGATTATAGGAACTTTGTTAGTAACAAATTAAGTTGAAAATAAATCTGCTAGGTGTCTCTCGTGCATGGAGAAAGACTTATTTATCCAGCAGCTGTCAAATTCGGTTGGACACGAAAATAAGGCCACATAACCGGAACCGCTCAAATTTGAAATATTATACAAAATTCGTCGATGTAGGCTGTGTTGAACTAGTTAATAACTAAAAAACACTTGATAAACAATATATTCAATCTATTTATGTTTGATATACAGCAAAAATGTGACGTGCAATTCATTTTTCACACTTGGAGAGGCAATTGATTTTGAAATGGCATAGTGAAGGTAAATCTCAAAGAGAAATCGCTAGAATGGTAGGGGCATCTCGTTGGATGGTGTAAAATGCACTGAAAGTACAAAACAATATTGAAAACCGCGGACCTAAACGTAAAACAACAAGTCACACCGACCGTCGAATCGGTTATGTCTCCAAATATGATCCCTTCAAATCAGCTATAGCAATAAAGCAGGAGCTTCAGCTTGAAATTAGTGCACGTACTATTCGCAGAAGATTACAAGAGCTGGTCGGGTGGCTATTAAAGTTCCTCTACTCAGTAAAAAAAATATTCGAAACAGGCTAAAACAACATTTGAATTGGTCTGGTCCCGATGGCATCAAGAAATGGCGGAACGTACTATGGAGTGACGAAACAAAAATGAATTT
Organism: Aedes japonicus; assembly: GCA_034211315.2. NCBI lineage: Eukaryota > Metazoa > Arthropoda > Insecta > Diptera > Culicidae > Aedes > Aedes japonicus. The sequence continues at coordinate 62,987 of JASCZW010002734.1, read as the reverse complement.
ATTTGGATCGGATGGTAGAACCTACGTCAGACGACCACCGGGCTGAGAATTTTCACCAGTGTACACTTAGAAGACGGCCAAACATGGAGTCATTTAAAAATAGTAAATTTTCACCAAAACGCACATGGCCTTATTTTTATGATCACCACTGTATGTTGTTGAGTATAGGGGCCTCGCAAACAAAATCGGAAATTTTATGTCATGTTTTCATGTTTTGGCATTTCAGAATCAGTGGTTTTTTATTTACATTGGCTAAGTCATCCTGTCTAACGAGTGGCCACCAACTAACGTGAATGACTTTAATACTTTTCTATCAGAAAAATATAACCTTAAGTGAATTTACAATATCCAGAAAGATAGGAGGCTGTGCCTGTGAGCGAACGTGACGTTTGATTTTTCGCTGCAATTGTAAATTATTATTAATAATGAACTATCTAATAAGTATTCAAAATACGTTTGTAATTTTATGAAACGGGTTTGGAAGTCAACCGTCGGTCGCGTTTTTAGATCGGTGAAAAATTGTCGTGATCGGTGAACTTTGTGAGAAGAACAGAAAGCTTTCGTAGCTGCTGGGCGATATGGTGAGCTTTTTCGATCAGCGAAATCTAACCAACGGCCTTCTTCGGAGCTAGTTTGGTTTGAGGTGATCGGACTAACGGCCAAGGAATTCCCGGAATGCGTGAGCGATGCGCACCAGCGCCGGGTTCGGGACATCGTGAAAAGTGTTGCCGAGGTTCAACAGCTGCCGTGCAAGGATCGAGCTACTATCTGGGCAATTTTGCTCGCTGTATGTATATGAGGAAGTGTGCATGTATGTATATATGTAAGAACTTATGAATAAATGAGAGGATAAACGTAATTTTCCAAGAGCGGCTCGATATTGGTAAGTAATACTTCCTGTGATTCAATTTTAATCAATTTTAATCAATGGTAAACTATATTGAACAAGTACAACCATACCAAAAATATTGAAACTCGCTAATTGTGTATCTCTTGACGACTATGAGGGTTGTTTCCAGCACTTTCATCAAAGACAATTGTCAATTTTTTGAACGGTTGTAAAAACGTGATAAGCAGAGAGATGTGGATCTACGACAGTCAACATTTTTGGCGAAATGTTGAGTGAAAGTTGATAGGCTCATCTCGGTGCTTTCCCCGAGCTATGTGCGAATGTCTAATGCTATGCTATGCTATGCTATCAAGTATAAAGTCAAAATTTGAACGGTATGTGGGTTGTGTTTGTGAGCGTATGACTTTGTGTTAGTGCGTTCTTCGTCTCTTTTCAGAAAGCGAGTAATGGCGCTATAACCATAAGCCATAAAAGGCTAGGGCAGGAGTTAGTGCTCATGTCCCAACCCCAGATGTCTATGAAGGTAGCATGAGTTCTCAGCATCTTCTTAAGTAGACATCTAATCAACACTTCCCTCCCATCCCTTGCTGATCATAAGGACCTGGCCAGGTGTTGTGCATAGAAATCGATGGATGAAAAGCCTGTCGCACCCAAGGCAGTTCTTTTGGCACTTCCATCGTCTCTACAACAGCCAACCCAGGATTGTGTATGGGCGGAAAATGCTATGCTATGCTATGCTATACTATGTATGTGTGAATGTGCGCAGCAATCCAAGAAATCTGACGATTACCCGTTCTTATATCTCTAGACATTCTTCTCTTTTCAGAGAGCGAGTAATGGCGCTATAACCATAAGCCATAGGGAGCTAGGACTATAGTTAATGCTCAAGTCCCAACCGTTTGAAGATAAATGGAGCATCACTTAACCTTCTTAGACTAGATGCTCCCAACGACCATTTTTGAATACATTTTTGTTCTGTGCACCAAACAGGGCATTCTGTTCAACTATTCTCTCCGACAATTCATTTTCTTTTTCCTTTGATATCTACTCAAGGCTACGTGGGTTCCCCGTGTCTTCTTAAGGTAGATACCAAATCCTACCTATCACCAACGGTTGCATGGACGTGGCCAGGTGAGCGATCGAGGAGTGTTTTCGTGGTGATTGTTGCGTGAAGAAACGTATCAGAAACCGTAATCAGGTTTCGTTTCATGGTGACATGCAATGTCTTCAACGAATTATTCCTCATCGTAGCTCCATCCACAACGTGTGCAACCGTCAATGCTAATGCTAATGCTAATGCCATCGAAACAGGGAGTACAACGGTCGCGCATTGTAAAATTCTTTCAAGCGAATAAAGACCGTGGGAAACACGGAACGACAAAAGCTACTGTCCCTTGTTCAAATCCTAGATGCCCGGAAAAGGACTGTTTCTACACCAAGCACAAATGTACAACTGCTCCGAAGCTAGAATACATAATCAATTTTCTCATCCCGTTCCTTCAGAAACATCACTCGGATGGAGGCTACGTATTTTGGCCGGACAAGGCACCATCACACTCCGCGAAGAAGACGCTAACGTTCCTGGAGAGTCAAAATATACAATTATTACCAAAAGACCGGAATCCGAACAATCTGCCGCAGTGTCGTCCTATCGAGGATTTTTTGGTCTATTGAGCTCCACTGCATACATGGGTCATGGGAGGGCCAAAAACACAAAGCAACTCATCAACAGGATCAGAAGTAGCATACGGAGAATTGATGTTGTCATGTGCTAACATCAGGAATTAGATGCGCCGCTAGGCGGTCCACGGATCATTCACTGAGCTAGGTTTGAAGGTTATGGTCAACAAGTTATATAAAATAAATCAGATTCATCTGTACTTCTTTGTTTGGTGCTATTTGGTGGCCACCCGTTAAGAAGTTTCAATATTAACTCGCTTGCATTACTTTTTTTACAGCAAAGAACAGTATGGATGAAGAATTAGAAATAGTTCACAAATCCGAATCTTGTTGAATCATGGTTTAAATAGTATTGCACTGGAAAATAGCAGAAATGGAAAAAGTCGTGGAGCAGTTCGACCAATTGTGGCAAAGCAAAACACATGGGGTACAGCCGAATTATCGAACGTCACACTTCGCACAAAAAAATCTCTCACCGCACGGTTCCAACTGAACAAGACGTCATAGACTAACTGAGCATGATTTCAAGAGTAGACAGGAGCTAAACAATACGGATCCCGAGGTAGTATAGAAAATACATCAAACACAGACGATGTTCATTACAAGATCATGAAAAATTATCCAGAAGATCTTTCAGAACGTCTAAATGAAGTATTTTAACTCATGATTTTGTGGAAGTCCAAAGTAAAATCCCCAAAAGACGCTTGGAGAGCGTTGAGAGGTCGTCGAAACGAATGTTATAGGCCTTCAGGAAGAATGATTTGGTCCTCCCTTAGCTCAGTCGGCAAAGGCGCGGCTACAAAGCAACATCATGCTAGAGGTGGCTGGGTTCGATTCCCTAGCCGGTCTAGGAATTTTTCGTTAAGGAAAATTTCTCAACTCCCCAGACTCGCCACCCTCACCTCTCCTCCCACAATCATACTAATGCAGAAATGGTACCTGGCATCGAAAGCTCTCACTTAATAACTGTGGAAGTGCATTTAGAACACTAAGTTGAGCGCAAGCAATAAGCAAATTGTGAAAGCAATAAGCTTGAAATGCTAAAAAGAAGAAGAAGGAGGGATGAAAATCACATATACAGCCACAGACCCTCTACCGCGTGCAGTAGCTATCTCCTCACATGCGTACAACGAGCAACAAAGCGCAACGCGTGATAATATCATTATAGGCTGTTCCGGAAAATATAAATACAATTCGGTAGATAAAAAGGACCAACCTGTATTATATTTTAATTTCACTACTTTGAGAATTGAAAAAAAATCGATGAATCAACAATAAAAAATTTAACTAGAAATGCTTAGAATTAGTATTTTCCATTTAATTCCAACTACCTTTATTGTTTATCTTGACAGATACGCGTATTTCGTCTACAATGTGCAGACTTCATCAGTGTCGTGTACTAATAACTCGTTATTAGTACACGACACTGAAGAAGTCTGCATATTGTAGACGAAATACGCGTATCTGTCAAGATAAGCAATAAAGGTAAAGGGTGTCCACGATGAAATTGCCACACACAAAATTGATTCGCAAAATTCGAGTTTTCATCCGATTGCCATCAAATTTTCAGGGATTGAGAAATAACTATTAAACTTCATTTTACCATTTTACTCGTATTTTATTTACAGTCCATACGCAAATGCCCGCACCTTGGCCTTAACCCCGGCCATAAGATTCTGCACAACCTGTGAATCAACCGTTTTTTGCATGTAAACCCATACTTTCTTCAGTTCCTCGACTGTCTTCACTACCTTAGGTCGTTTAAGAAGGTGCTGCTTCATAATCGCCCAGTACTTCTCGATGGGGCGGAGCTCCGGAGTGTTGGGGGGTTGAACATTTTCGGCACGAAATTGACCTTATTGTCCGCATACCACTTCAGCACGTCCTTGGAGTAGTGGCATGAGGCCAAATCCGGCCAGAAGATTGTTGGGACGTTGTGGGCCTTCAGGAGAGGAAGCAGCCGCTTCTGGAGGCACTCTTTTATGTACACCTGTCCGTTCATCGTGTCCTGGGTCACGAAAGGTGCACTCCGCTTCCCGCACGTGCAGATGGCTTGCCAAACCAGGAATTTCTTCGCAAATTTGGACATCTTCTGAGTGCGGACATGCTCCGGAACGCTGAACTTATCCTTGGCCGGGGAAAACAGGTTGCCGGGGATCTGTTTGAAGTCGGCCTTCACATATGTTTCGTCGTCCATGATGCAGCATTCAACTTTCGTCAGCATGTTGAGGTACAACTTCCTGGCACGGGTTTTGGCGGACTTGTTCTGCTTCTCTTCGCGATTAGGGTCCTTTTGTACCTTGAACGTTCGAAGCCCAGCCTTAGTTTTGGCCTTCTGGACAAAACTTCGGCTTAGGTGCAGCTTCTTAGCCACATCCCGAACGGAGGCGTTCGGATTTCGGTTGAAGGCCCCAACTACGCGGTTGTGATTTTGGGTGTTGTACGGAATACTTTTTCCTTCACTTCTGGGCTTCCGATCGGTGGTCAACCGTTCCTCGAACCGCTTAATCACTCGCGACACCGTGGAATTCGCGATTCCCAACGTTTTAGCGATGGAACGATGCGAGAGATCCTTGTTCTTCCTTGAATGCGCAAGATTTTATCACGCACGAGCTGTTCTTTCGACTCCATTTCCGCGAGTTTTGATCACAGGACTTTAAAACTTGCAGGATGTAAATAATGCACTATGAACTAAATGCACCCAAATTTTCATTAAATTCTACCCAACGGTTAAAAAGTTAGAGCAATTTCATAGTGTGGCAATTTAGTGACCCTTTAGTTGGAATTAAATAGGAAATACTTATTCTTCTTCTCATTTCTAGTTACAGGTATCCCACAAAATAGCTCAAACTTTCTAAAAAACCAACCTCAACCCGATTCAGTTCCAAGCAAAATTGGATTTTTCCATGGAGCACATAATTTGGGCAGATTGATACATTCCATTCTCATTCCATTCCATTGTAATGTCCAATCACTACTCGTTAGGCTCTCATTTCTATCGAATAGGGCTCTCAGACACCAATCAATGCGGTATGGTGCAGGTTATCAGGACATCAACCACGTTGTCTGGTATTGCCTAGATTTCAAAATTGCCAGATCTGATCTTTGCGCATCCCTACAAGCCCGAAAGAAACCAGAGGAAGGAAGAGATCAGAGATGTGCTGGGTAAGCTGCACTTGGACTAAACAGGGCTAATTTACAAATTTTTGAAACAAACAGACGTATTCGTTTGATCCCCTCTTAGCTGCCGTTTTAACATGTCCACCTCGTCCCCTCCCCGTAATTTCACTTCGATTGTATCGTTACTGGTTAATGTCATGCCACATCTACGCCTGACCAACAGCAATAATACCGCATCGCCAATCTGCTGTTGAATGCCAACATTATGATTCCTACTTCCTCATTCCTAACCGAATCATTGTAAACCCTAACCTCGACCTAGCCTCGAGTTTTTCGGCTTTCCAAAACTTGTAAAAATAAAAAAGAACTCGGCTCCGTTATGCCTATGGCACTTGAGCCTCACAAATAAACTTTATAAACAACATTTGAAAATCTAATAAGAATCCATTCTGGTGCAGCTGCCTTGATATTTGAATACTTTTACCATATTTATTTTTTGCAAATAGCCTTAAATTGGACCAAGCGGTCAAAAAATGTACTTTTTGGAGTTTCACTATATTCTTAAAAGCCGACATTTCAATAATTCATGTTTGTAAAAATTCGCGCAACGTAAAGAAAGTTTTCGTATAAAATATGTATCCTGAAACTGACACACACGCTATTCGGCGAAAGATGTGTTTAATTGAATTTAATTTCTTATCTCTTTCAACTCAGAGGACAGAAATTTAGATGAAATTTTGGTAGTGTGCCTGATCGTACAACCATTTTGAGCTATTGTAATTGGAAAAATTTATGTCTAAAAGATATGGACCCTTTTCAAGAGCTATCTTCGAGTCGGAAAGATCTCTAGGCTGGGGGAAAAACGTATTTTCTCATGCTGAAGTAATGTGCTGAGTATCATGCAAATCGAATCTATTGCTAGCCAAATCTGTGAAATTTTTCCTGGCAAGGCTCGCTTGGCATGTGTTACTTTTGCGCTGCTGACATCCTCTGAGTTATATGATCGATTTCCCCCACTCTACCTTATCCTTGATAAGACGATGGCAGAGCAATCGCCGCGATTCCTCCCAGCAATTCCACAACACCCCCATTCCATTCAAGTTTCAATCCATTCTAAAGTGTTCCTTCCGTCAAATTCGTCTGCAAAAATCCCCGTCCCCGAGTCCACTCACCTGGCGTGGGCGTCAGGTGCCCCGTCGACGAAGGCCTCGAATGTATCAGATGCGAATGGTTCAAACTGCTACCGAGCGTTACGGACGAATTACTGTGTCCCACCGAGGCTGCCATCGACGTCACCGTGAGCTGATTGTTGTTCTGACCACCGCCGTTGTTACCACCGGGACCGCCTCCTCCGCCTCCTCCTCCTCCTCCTCCACCACCACTGAGATTACTGTGATGGTGGTGATGGTGGTGGTGGGACGACGTTTGGTGTTCCCGCGGTGGCGAAATCGGCTCGGCCTTAATCTTCACCGACAGCGGCGAAGTCGACGGCGGAGGTGTACTATTCGGAACGGCCAGGTGCTGCAAACCGCTGCTGAAAAATATTCTGAGTAAGTGTGAGCAATTTTAATTTTGACACCAACTACCGAAAGAAATAAAAAAGAATATATAAGAGTAAAAGAGAATAGTGCAAGCATGTTGCAGGGAGGACGGGGACGGGTTGTTAAAGGTCAAAGGTTGTTAGGGTTCCAAAAGAAAGATTAGAAAGCGGCCGAAAGCGGTTCTACTGTGCTCTGTCAGTTACCTCGAGTGCTGTCCGAGTGAGTTCATGGCATTTTGCGCCGCGTGGACATTGCTGGCTGCGGCACCCCACGACGCAATCATGCTCAGGTCGGAATTGATCGAGAAGTCCTGCGCCCCGAACGACCCGAGCGTGGTCGTGTAGTTCGATAGGCCCGGAATGGGCGTCTGTAGGGCTACGACCGGGGTGTTCAGATTGGACGCCTGCTGCCGTGAGTGTTGCTGCAAATGGAACGGAAGGGTAGTTAACTATCAGGCATTCGGTTGTTGTCCGAAAGTTGGAATTTGTTCTTACCTCTACGTACGAAAGATCGTCGGTGTTGATGGTTGGATTCATGGGCGTCGGTATCACAACCCGCAGGTGGGAGGATCGCGCATTTGAACTGCCCGGGGAACCCTGCTTGATCGTTTGATGTTGCACTAGAGTTGGAAAAATGAAAGGGAGAGAAGCTGCAACTTGAGGTTTCGCAAGTCTTATTGCAAACGGGATCTGCTGTGCTTGTAAGTGGTGAGTTAACAACGTTGTTTGGGGGGGGAAACCAAACAGGTCAAAAATAACTTGCAACGATGGAGTTAGTTACGTAGCTACTTGTTAATTCAAACTGAGAAAATTGATATTTCGTAAAACAATTCAAGGTCGCATAGGGGGCGTTTTAGAGTTTTTACCGTGGCAAAAATTTACAATTTATATGACATAAATTGGATCATATTGTTGCTCACGTTCTAAGGCTTGTTCGTGACAAAATCTGCACAACCCTAAATACGTATATCTCTGGAAATACCTCATCAACGCGTGAAATGTTTCGCAGACTGATGAACGTATGTCTATTCCTTGTGTAAAATCAATTTTCGGTGATACTACAAGCGTTTAGATCGAAGATGGCGTCGAAAGAAGAGCAAGTGCGAAAAGCAATTGTGTGCGGTCGCAATGAAAATCCGGATCTGTCAGTAAGAAAACTTGCAAAAAAGCTTGATTATCCTACAAGCACTGTTCATAACATTCTTAAATCTTTCGATACATGTTTGACAACAGCCAGGAAGGATGGGAGCGGAACATAAACGGATCTCAGGAACCACCAGAAGGACGCGAAGGTGATGCAAAAATAGCAGAAGAGACCAGATCTTTCGGTACGTACTGTGGCTAGAAAAACAAAAATATCCTCAACTTTCGTGCATAATGCCAAGCACCGGTAAAGTATGAAGTCGATCAATGTGAAAACTGTACCGAACCGTAATGGTAAACAGAATGTGACGGCTGAAACCCGGGTTCGCAGGTTTTATCGCGAACATTTGACGAAATTTTCCTGCGTGATAATGGACCATGAAACTTATGTGCGGGAAGACTTCAATCAGCTTCCCGGAATGTCTTATTATACTGCCATGCACCGGAACGGGGTAAAGGAGCATTTAAAGACGAAGGTTTGTAAGTTTCCCAAAAAAATATTTGGTTTGGCAGACAATATGGAGCTGTGGTCGAGCAAGCCAAAACTTCATCACTACCGAAACGGTAAACAAGTAAATATACCGTGAAGAATGCCTAAAGAAGCGATTGTTACCATTCCTACGCAGCCATGACACTCCCTCGTTATTCTGGCCTGATTTGGCATCTTGTAACTACGTCAAAGATGTTTTGGAGTGGTATAAAGCGAATGGAGTCCGTGTTGTACCGAAAGAGGCGAAATCACCTAACTGCCCGGAGTTGCGATCTATCGAGCGGTATTGGGCTCTCGTGTAGAGGGAACTCGCTCAATATAAACAACAAGTTACAAGTATAGAAAAAATTCGAGAATCTTGGACAAAAGCAGCTAAATTGGTTGCAGTTGCAAGTCTGCACAGACCCTAATCACTGAAGTAAACTCAAAAGTTTGTAGGTTCTTCATGCAGCCTAATTAAGTAGCTGTATATTATTTTAAAGATGACTAATAATGCACAATTAAATAAATAAAAACTGCATCTTGGATTGAAGCAACAGCAATTTTGTCTTATTCCAAATTTAATCTGTTCGAATTTTATCGCGAACAAGCCTTTATCGTATTTTCCGAACGAATTTAAATTATACGTGATCTAATCTGAAAATATCTGAATCTGAATAATAATGCGAAGAAAAAATCGACGAAGAGAAATCGATCACTGCAGTTACGCCCCTAATGATACTAAGGGCGAGATTTACGCTTTTTTTCATCCTCTGTCCTAGTCGGACGGAAACAAATAGTGGAGCAAAGCGCAGCACCTTTGAAAACGCCTGACAAATCACACTCGGTGAGATACATCCCATTTAACCATTGAAAAAAAAAAATCCCTAACTCGAATGATGGTGGAAGCGATTCGGCAGGCATTATTAGGAACGGAGCTCTTTCGCCGGCATTATGTGCTGGTTACATCCAGACCTTATAGCAGCTCTATTTTATGGCTGAGAAAGCAGTTTGAAAAGAGGCTTTTATGGGATGACTTTTCGTTCTGGTGGCACTCTACGCCATGATCAACTCGACAGTCACTTAGAATGACAGTATGAGGGTTATTCCGAGTGTGACAGAGTGAGGGTTACTCTATTCTGAGTAAATCAAATGGAGAGGCACTCTGACTTTCGAAATAACCCTCTGTAACTCCGTGGGTCAACAAACTCGACTGTCTGGCTGAGAATAACATGATTTGGCAGGTGCCATCACACTATTTTCAATTTTGCCTTATTCTGCAGTAAAATCAATATATGATTAGGTCAACTGGCTGAGAATGATGGAGTAAACGATTAAACATGAAGTTTTAAAAATGGTGCACTTCGGTTTACCACTTCTGTTCTACTCCGACAAACTCGACTGTCTGGCTGAAATTGTCAGTGAAAGTGATTTCAGTGACGTCGTAATGAATATTGCTTTTTTCAATCCCCTCTTTGTCTCATGTCTCATGGACATTCTTAAGGTGAAACTGGAGTGAGTCCTTTTTCCATATGATTTATAGGTTAGGTTAGTTATCACTTCACGATTTTTGAGTCCAGAAATCACAAACAAAACAAAACAAACAACGCTCAAATTGCAGACCAATGTATGCTCCAGTGGAGCGAACAAATCTTGAAAATTTCAGTCCTAATAGTGTTTAAGGTTTGTGCTCAGTAAACTTCGAAGTGATATGGTGTTGATCCCGTACGTCCTTAAGGCTTCAATAAGCTCAACTTGTTGAATGGTTGATGGAATCTCTTAGTGAAATGCGATTTTTACATTTTAAATGGCATGTTTATCAAAAACAAACATGCCGGAACAAAGTTATATGAAAATATGTCTCATTTTCAAGAACTTATATGGGTTTAAAATTACGAAAGGCCTAACTAATTTTAGTAATGGCTGAACGTCCAATTAGGACTGAATCTGCATTACAATGTTTTGCCAGGAAACTCGGTTAAGGGTTGCTTGTCTCCAATTCCTCGAGTATTTCCAAGATCTTGCTTAACTCGTTCTAACCACATTGCTTACTGCGCACCTCTGCATCTTGTTCCGGCCCGACTTGAGGCAAATACCATGTTTGCGGTATTGTTGTCTTTCTTTCTTACAACATCATAGTTTTTCTGACAAGTAACAGTAACTATTACTAACAGTAATAATGAGTGCAAAGTGAAATACTGTTAGATGCCAAACCGCTCTCCAGTTATACCGAGTTCTTTCCTGGTAGAGTACAACTTAATAATTGAATAGCTATTCAAGCCCAGTGAATAGCTTTTGTTGTCGAATTTTGCCTCATAGCGTGTGCGTCTGTGTCTCCCCGTAGAGGGAAGATAATTAAATGGGTTGGTGGGCACGATTGTTGGCACTAGTTACGCGTTTTTTTTTGTTCTATTTGTTTCCTGCTGCATGGTATATGAAACACATCATTTGTTTAGTATTTAAATAGATGAACGAAGGCTTATCTTTTATTTTATTTTTTTTTTTGTGCACAATTATGACCTCTTCTGAGGCCAAACTTACACGAAATAGGCATTACCATCCGTTTTCAAAGGAACCTTGGGTTATTTTCTTTTTCGGATAAGATAAACCATTGAAAACTCTCAAAATTTCGAGAGAATTTCTGCGTGCGTATCCTGGTATCTCGATACATCAAGAGCTTCTGGTTGCTTCAACAACTCTATCTATCTATTGTGGTGCGAATCCTTACCCTGTGCAAGAGTTTTCAAATCTAAAAAATCAACCCGATAAAGTGCAGCGTTCCATTACTGAAGGCTCCAATCAGACTTATTCAGAAATGGTTAAGTCTGCAACATCCAAATCAATTTTTGATTTTTTTTTCAGCAGAAGAATCATACTCTGACTCACCAGATGAAGGTGGTACACGCACCTTTCATATAGGCAATCTTATATACAACACAGAAAAAAATAATTAATTTTAAGAAGCGCTTAAAATTTTCCTTCGTTAAATTCCAAGTCAAAGGAGGCGTAAACAACGCAATTGGTTGTAGTCTTTGCTGAGCCATACAACAATGTTTGCAATCTTTTATACGACAGGCTTGATTCAGGCGTAATCTGGCTTAAATTTACATAAAGTATCCCATTATTTTTTGCCAAATCTAGCATTCCCTTTATGTGCATTAGATTACGCAGAAAATTCAATGCTTCTTTTTATCTGTGTAGCTCTCTCAATTTCACTTTTGGATCCTCCAATACATGGGTTTCATCGACGTTCTCTGTTCTAGTGACCTCATTTGGGCGTCTAGATCGCTGTACGTCAATGGTGCTCGTACGGCCACAACGAAAATCAACAAACCCGTTTATGAATCGTTTGAATCGACGGAGCAGTGTCTGGAAAATACTTATTCAGCTTGGCTTTGGTTTCGGCAGCCGTTTTCTTGCGTAGAAAATAGTATTTTATCAAAACTCGAAACTCGTATGTTTCCATTTTTTTTTAAACTTGCTGATCGGTTCTCACTGTTGTCACTAATGAATGCATGGACCGAAATGGCTGAAATTTTGACAGCCGTCATTCAAGGAGTTGAGCTCATCGAAAGTGGTTCACATTGGCGATTACCAACGCCAGGCTTCCGGAGAGGCTCTCTTACATGTTAAATTTGTGATGTTATTTTGTACAAGCTGGATCAAACTAGCCAGTGAGTCTTATAGTCCATATTTTGTGGTAAGATCGTAATTGATCTGTACTACAGGTTCTACCAAAAATGTTCCTGGAATTACCAATCCCAAGTAGCAAAATACGATCATAATTAGCTGTAGTAACTTGATTATGACTTAGCAAGTCATATTTATGTTATCTCAACCGAATGGCAACAAATGTGCTACTAGGGATGTAGCTAATGGCTTTTTCATGTCTATCAACATCAAAATCATGAAAAATCATGAAGATAGAGCTGCCGTACGGCATGTTTTAGAGTTAAATCGTAAATGGCCTCTACTGCAGGTTCCCCCGGGGACGTTCTGGTGGTGCTGAGAGCGGTCAATGTATCCAATGGCCTTCTGAACTTTATCAATATCATGTTTATAAAAAATCATGAAGATAGAGCTGCCGCAAGTCATGTTTTGGGATAAATGCCTAACTGGTCCCTACTGCAGGTTCTCCGGGGATGTTTCGGTGGTTCCGGGAGCGGCCAATACAGTCAAGGATCCACATTAAGTTTTTAATAAAGTTTGTGATGAAACACCAAGAAGAAAGAGCTGTCACATTACATGTTGAGTTAACCGCAACCAGGACCCTTCGTCAGAACCTGTTTCAAGGAAATGGCCATATCTCAGTCAATTTCAGGCTAATTCTTGTAATCGACATTTCATTCGCTTGGTGTCTGCACGTGTGTTTACTTTTAAAAAATGTTTGACAACGGCATTTGACAGTTAGAGCACTACAGAGTTGATCAAAAATGTGCCTGCCCCGATCATTTTGTCTATCCCCTGTATGCATATGAAAATGATTTTCTGTCTGTCTGTCAGTCTGTTTGTCTCTTATAATCTCGGAAACTACTGAACCGATCAGCCTGAAAATTTGAATTCAGGGGTTTTTGGAGCCGGGGAAGCTTCTTATGATGGTCTAAAACCCCTACCCTCTCTGTAAAGGGGGGCTCACATACAAATGAAACACAAATTGCTGCATAACTCGAGAGCTAATCAAGCAAATGGAACCAAATTAGGCATGTGGGGGTTTTCGGAGGCAGGATTTTTTTATTGTGATTTGAGATCCCTCCCCTTTCTGGAGTACCTGGGGGGGGGGGGCTCACATACAAATGTAACAGAAATTTCCACTATACTATAAAAAGTCACTTTTCGTGACATAATTAATGGACGTTCCAGGGATGCCATATTAACAGACATGTCTACAGATTTCAGACTTTTCATTTTAACGAGGCAGACATTTAGCAGACATTTGAAATATTTTATAAATTTCATAAACAGGTATTCTCTGAAGTTCGGATTTAAAACGTACGAGGATCTGAACAGTATAGCAGATACGGTAAGAAGCTTTGTTGAAATACAGTGCGGGAGATAAATATAACAACAAAATGATTTCAACGGTTGCATTCTCTCAGTGACAGTAACTTGAGCAACACGCATATCAATGAATATGTATTGAAAGCACAAATGTTCATGATCGGTTCATTCACTTAAAGCATGTGTGTGTGTGACAAGATTCAATTGTTGATCTCGTCTTCAAAGGAAATAAATATAAAGACGCAATTCACCGCCAGACTGTCTTTCCCGTGTTGTTGTTGCGTAAGACTTCAAATTTTTGTTTGCTTTCGTCGAAATTGGTACTGTTAGGAATACATGGGCTATTTATATCAGATAAATATTGTTCATTATGTTTTTTGTTGTTGGATTTGCAGGAAAAATGCCGAAAAACAAGCGATTGACTGAATTTGAGCGAGAACAACTAACTATCCTCCATGAACAAGGTCTGACTCATCGGGAAATTGGCAGACGAATATTTAGGAAGGAGTAAGGATGTCGTGCATAATTACCTACGGTTGGGTAAAAAATATGCCACTAAGAAGACCCGGACGTTCGTTGACACCGAGAAAGACTGAGTCTTTCTGTTTCCAAACGTCGGATTTGTCAGATTTTGAGTGAAGATCCCAATATTTCCTTTAGGAAAACGGCACCTGCACCAAAACTTCTTGATCGTCATAAGAAGGCCCGTTTTGCCTTTGCTGAAGAATACCAGTTCTGGGAGGATGAGTGGTCTAATGTGGTGTTCAGTGATGAAAAGAAGTTCAAACTAGATGGGCCGGATGGTTTCAGCAGTCGCTGGTGTGATGAAAGGCAAAACAGGCCAACAAAGAAAAAAGGAATTTTGGTGGAGGTACCGATATGATTTGGGCAGGATTTAGCGTACCTGCAATGACACCAGTTTGTTTGATTTCAACACGGATTAACTCGGAAATGTATTGCCAGCTTCTGTTTTTATTCCATTAGCTGACAATGAGATGGATGAGAACATTATCTTTCAACAGGATAACGCTTCTCGTCATGCATCGGCAGTAACAAAAATCTTCTTGGACTTCCGTAACATCCCTGTGCTGGAATGGACGGCATGCAGTCCCGGTTTAAATCCAGCCGAGAATGTTTGGGCTTGCTTTCTCGCAAAGTTTATGATCATGGAAGAAAGTATGACACGGTAAAAGAATTGAAGTTAGCGATTCAGGATGAAAGGTCAAAACTTAATCCGAATGAATTGAAATCGTAATGTCGCTTATACCTCTTATACTTATACTTTAGCTGCCATACAAATTTGCAAATCAACAGGTTCAAAAAATGGTTTTCCCTAGCACGGTCGTAGAAAACGGGTAGCAAATGTATTCTTTTTTTTTCAAAATAACATTGCAGGGTGGCCACACAATCTTAATATAAAAATTCCCGCATTTTTCCCGAATTTTTCCCGCATTTTTGCCTTATTTTCCCGACTGGTTAAGATGAGTTAATATAAATTACTCGTAGCTAAATCTCTTAGCTCCCAAACTATTTTAAGTTTCAATTACCATCAGACACATCTATTTAAAATACGCCTTTTTGTGCGACAGGATGAGCCAATTTTCAACAAATGTTGTCAAATTTGGTAGCTCCTTCTTGGTTCTAGCCAAAATTTGTCCAAACCTTTTTCTTTTCACTGGAATCCGGCAAACAACGTCAGACGGCATTGAGCACAGCTGCCCAAATTCTTCTTTCACCATGTGTTAACACCCTTACAGACGCAATTCGCCAAAATTCAAATACATTCGCCACCACATGAAAGATAAGTTCATTTCTGGCCTCACTTGTTACAGCCGTGTAGCCAGATCTTCTAAGGGCATCTTCAACGGTGGTTCAACTCGTGGTTTGGATTTATTTGTTCAGACCAAACGCAAAAACATCGCTGCATCGCTGGTGTTTATAAATTTTGTTTTTATACCGGATCTATTTACTTTCTAAGTTTCTTACTGAACGCATTCTTTGAAAATTTAATTTAATGAACTTCGGAATATCTATGACGATTGGGTGGAAATATCTATAATGAACATGCCAGAAGTTGATTAAACTTCTCGGCAGTTGAATAAAATAATTTGAAGTTTCAGATAATCATGAAGTGTGCTCGCTGTCTTTCGTGAAGAGAAATGGTGGAACTTTAGAGAAGTTCATTGAATTGCCGAAAAATTATTAACGTTTCTGGAAACTTGAATGAACTTCCAAAAAAATTCATATCTCGCATATTTCGCTTCCCAGAAGTTGTATTAACTTCCAACAGGTACATATTCTGTGATAAAAAGCAGAATATCACACATATTTAAATAACTTACGACAAATTGAAAACAAAATCTTGGAAGCCTTGGAATTTCTGTGGAATAGTTAGCATTACCGAGATGTTGATAAATCGTACAAGAACCTTTTATGATCTCCAAGATTGTGAATAGGTGGAAATTCTATGAAATTGAAAGTAGATTCGAAAAATTATCGAGTAGTAAGAAGTTTAACTTCTTCTTAAAACTTAAATACCCTGAACTTTTGGGATGTTCTCGGACGATCGGAAAGTTTCTCGATCACCTTGAAAGATCCCTTCTAGGAAGTTCTAGGAAGCTCCCCAAACTTATGGAATCCTTTGTATGTTTCCTAAGCTTTTCGAATGCTGAAAAAATCAAGTTTCCTGTTTATGTGGGACGCAATTCCTGAATTGCTAAACCCCTGAGCATCCGGGAGTTGTTTCGAGCTTCTGGAAAGTTCCCTGAACTTCTGGGAAATTTTCTGAATTTCTGGGACGTTCTCTGAACGTCTGAGATGTTTGCTGACCTTTTGGAAAGTTTCCTGATCTTTGGGGAGTTCCATGATCTTTGTGAGCATTTCCTGAAGTTCTGAGAAGTTTTTTGAATTCATGAGAAACCCTGAACTTCAAGGAAGTTTCTTGAACTCCTACATGTTTGCTGAACTTCTAAGAAGTTCTGTATATGTCTAGCAAGTTTCATTTAATTCTAAAAAGTTGAATAAACCTCTAGAAAGATTCGCAAACTATAGAAAAGCTTCATGAATTTCTTGACTGTTCTCTATTGGAAGTTTTCTAATTTTCTAGAAAGTTCCTTGAATTTTGGGAAGTTCCCTGAACATCTTGAGTAGTTCTATGAACTCCTTAAAAACACCCAAAATAATCTGTTAAGTTTTCTAAACTTCTGAAAGCCCCTGAATTTCTGGATAGTTACCTGAACTTATGTAAAGAACCCTTTACTTTTGTAAATTTCCCTAAGCTCGTGGTAAGCTCCTTGAATTTGTGGACAATTCCCTGAATTTCTAGGAAACAATCTGAATTTCAGGAAAGTTGTCTGAACTTTTTGGAAGAACCCTTAATTTCTGGAAAGCTCCCCGATTTTCTGGAAAGTTCCCTGATTTTATGGTATGTTCCAATGACATCAGGGAGAGTAGCTAAACCTCGGGAAAGTCTAAGTCAAATCTAAAAAGTATACCGAGCTTCTGATAAGTTCCCTGAGTTTCTAAGTGCACTGAATTTTTCGAACTTTTGGGAGAAATTTTTTATCCATCAGTTTCTTAACCTTTTCCGATATTAGGGGCGTAAATACTGCGGGCCGTAAGTCTTAAGGACAGATTTGCAAAAATTCCTCAGGGTCACCAACCCCAAGTTTTCGTCGAGAGAACTAGCTGAGGACATACGCCAACGTTAGGCTGCAGTGCACCTATGTAAAACTAATGTAAAATCATTTGAAAAAGGTGTGAGTATGGTTCCTTCCATATGACAAAAAATCCCGATGACTATTGAAATTCCCGCCTTTTTCCCACATATTTCCCGATGATTTTGGATTCCCGCATTTTTTCCCGCATTTCCCGATTTTCCCGAGTCTGTGGCCACCTGACATTTGCTTTGTTATAGGGTCTGATTTTTCAATTATTGGCCCGTCCCCTATTGTTAAATTTGCTTCGTTCTGCATTTTCGCGGTCTCGTTCTCTTTCATTTATTACAGCGCCGTTGTAAAACTTTAGAGGGATCTGTGCTAAAGAGATCGAAACACAACAGTGCGGGCTTGCATACACTACAAAAAGTAGAATGAAAAAAGTAAAAGTGAATGGAATAAAAATGAAAGCGAAAGTAATTAAAGAGAGTCTCGCAATGTTAGACTCACCCTTATGAAAAAAAAAACCCTAGAATTAATTTCCAACGTGTTATATTATCAGGGCTTCCCAGAAGTTGTATTAACTTCCAACAGGTACATATTCTGTGATAAAAAGCAGAATATCACACATATTTAAATAACTTACGACAAATTGAAAAACAAAATCTTGGAAGCCTTGGAATTTCTGTGGAATAGTTAGCATTACCGAGATGTTGATAAATCGTACAAGAACCTTTTATGATCTCCAAGATTGTGAATAGGTGGAGATTCTATGAAATTGAAAGTAGATTCGAAAAATTATCGAGTAGTAAGAAGTTTAACTTCTTCTTAAAACTTAAATACCCTGAACTTTTGGGATGTTCTCGGACGATCGGAAAGTTTCTCGATCACCTTGAAAGATCCCTTCTAGGAAGTTCTAGGAGGCTCCCCAGACTTATGGAATCCTTTGTATGTTTCCTAAGCTTTCGAATGCTGAAAAAATCAAGTTTCCTGCTTTATGTGGGACGCAATTCCTGAATTGCTAAACCCCTGAGCATCCGGGAGTTGTTTCGAGCTTCTGGAAAGTTCCCTGAACTTCTGGGAAATTTTCTGAATTTCTGGGACGTTCTCTGAACGTCTGAGATGTTGCTGACCTTTTGGAAAGTTTCCTGATCTTTGGGGAGTTCCATGATCTTTGTGAGCATTTCCTGAAGTTCTGAGAAGTTTTTGAATTCATGAGAAACCCTGAACTTCAAGGAAGTTTCTTGAACTCCTACATGTTCGCTGAACTTCTAAGAAGTTCTGTATATGTCTAACAAGTTTCATGTAAAATTCTAAAAAGTTGAATAAACCTCTAGAAAGATTCGCAAACTATAGAAAAGCTTCATGAATTTCTTGACTGTTCTCTATTGGAAGTTTTCTAATTTTCTAGAAAGTTCCTTGAATTTTGGGAAGTTCCCTGAACATCTTGAGTAGTTCTATGAACTCACTTAAAAACACCCAAAATAATCTGTTAAGTTTTCTAAACTTCTGAAAGCCCCTGAATTTTTGGATAGTTACCTGAACTTATGTAAGAACCCTTTACTTTTGTAAATTTCCCTAAGCTCGTGGTAAGCTCCTTGAATTTGTGGACAATTCCCTGAATTTCTAGGAAACAATCTGAATTTCAGGAAAGTTGTCTGAACTTTTGGAAGAACCCTTAATTTCTGGAAAGCTCCCCGATTTTCTGGAAAGTTCCCTGATTTTATGGTATGTTCCAATGACATCAGGAGAGTAGCTAAACCTCGGGAAAAGTCTAAGTCAAATCTAAAAAGTATACCGAGCTTCTGATAAGTTCCCTGAGTTTCTAAGTGCACTGAATTTTTCCAGAACTTTTGGGAGAAATTTTTTATCCATCAGTTTCTTAGCCTTTTCCGATATTGGGGGCGTAAATACTGCGGGCCGTAAGTCTTAAGGACAGATTTGCAAAAATTCCTCAGGGTCACCAACCCCAAGTTTTCGTCGAGAGAACTAGCTGAGGACATACGCCAACGTTAGGCTGCAGTGCACCTATGTAAAACTAATGTAAAATCATTTGAAAAAGGTGTGAGTATGGTTCCTTCCATATGACAAAAAATCCCGATGACTATTGAAATTCCCGCCTTTTTCCCGCATATTTCCCGATGATTTTGGATTCCCGCATTTTTCCCGCATTTCCCGATTTTCCCGAGTCTGTGGCCACCCTGACATTGCTTTGTTATAGGGGTCTGATTTTTCAATTGTGGCCCGTCCCCTATTGTTAAATTTGCTTCGTTCTGCATTTTCGCGGTCTCGTTCTCTTTCATTTATTACAGCGCCGTTATAAAACTTTAGAGGGATCCTGTAGCAAAGAATCGAAACACAACAGTGCGGGCTTGCATACACTACAAAAGTAGAATGAAAAAGTAAAAGTGAATGGAATAAAAATGAAAGCGAAAGTAATTAAAGAGAGTCGCGCAATGTTAGACTCACCCTTATGAAAAAAAAAACCCTAGAATTAATTTCCAACGTGTTATATTATCACTGTCCTTCTCAGGACGATCAATTGACTTTAACAGAAAAAGAGTATTTTTTGAGTAAAATTTTAATAATTTAACCTATGTCACCATTGAATAGCATAACCCAGAGAGAATGGCGTCAAGAAAATAAAATATGAAGCAAAATGTTTAAGAGGGGACAGGTTAAAGTAAAGAAAATATTCAGGGCGAATCTACTTTTGTAAACAATGGCTCCCGTAGTTATTTTCTCGTGACCAAAAGGTCACAAATACAAACTAACCACTCTTTAAGGAAGAGGAGCTTTATCTCTATTCGCTGATATATTCAATTTGAAGGAATTGTATACTACTTCCGATTAATTAGCAAACGATGTGTTTGTTTACAAAAGTAGATACGCCCTAATCAACTGTTGGCGCTGAATTGTTGCATTGGATCTTCTTAATTTTCTAATGCCTTGATTTTCTGTGGGCATAAAACAAGAGAGTCATAAATTGCATTGTCCAGCTTGACTATTGCGTTCTGAAAAAATGGCTCGGCAAAGGCAATCGAAGTACGTTACGGAGTCTCGCAAGCGGAAGCGCGAGGCTATTGAGATACAGCAAAACAAAACATAATAATTGCAAAGAGTTGGATTTTAAGAGTTGATAGATTTTACAACATCATATGTACCCAAATACTCAAATTCCTTGTTCAATAATTATCAACCATATGTGTACTGGTATGTATTTATTATTTGAATAATACCATTATTACTGTACGCCAACGCGGTCCTACGAGAATCTCGCGGTTGTATCCCTGATATAATCCACCTCTATTTTTTTTATTAATGAAATAGAAATTTTTTATTTTTGAATTCAACTTCTTAACAGAGAAAAATATTTGTCTGTTGAATTTATCAAATGAAAAGTAAATTTTGATGTTAAAATACAAAACTGGAATGAACGTTAAAGGGCAAATAAACTATAGAATATTGTGTTATCTATGTGAACGCTTCAAGCTCAAGTGTCACTTAAAAATATCAAACAATGGTGTAAGATTGCATACAATCCAGGAAGCAGCTGCAGATATGTTTACATAATCATATACACACTTAGAAAATTTTACAGTATTCGGTAATTTTTTACCGAACTTTCAACAGCTGAACAGTTCGGTAATCCGATTTAACGGATTTCGGTAAAATTTGACAAGTTCCGGTAATTTTTTACCGGAATGCTAAAATTTTGCCGAAATCCGGTAAATCGGATTACTGAACGTTCAGCTGTTGAAAGTTCGGTAAAATTACCGAATACTGCAAAATTTTCAAGTGTGTAGCAAAAATGACAGAACTCGCTTTTCGTTGAAAAAAGTCTAATTTAGCACACAAAAAATTAAAGGTATTTTTAGACATTTCTAGACATTTCAATTTTTTATTGCTGACATTTTAAAAAAATATCTGGTTTCCCTAATCGAATTATCCTCGCGGACAGCAATATTTGCCTGGGTGGAAGCGGTTATGACAACATCGATCACGCAATCTGCGCAATGCACGGATAATGACGCCGCAAGAACGCGACTTTTGAATACCCTAGAGGCTCAAGGGAGCAATCTTATACTCTATCAGAATTGTGTTGCGGCCTCGCAACTTTTGTAACATACAGTCGATCTATGTATTTCTCCAAATGTTTAGTATAAGAGTTTTTGTTTTTTGAGTGTGTTTTTTTTTCTTTATTCATTAGCTTGTGTTTTGTTTTGCTCTTGACATTGCTAGTACCACACAATGTCCTAGTGCTGGTAACAACTATCTAATTAGACTATTTCCTATATCCTGCTTCTTTATCCTACCCATCCCCCAAAAATGCCACCTATTTTAACCGCGGGTGAACCGCGAGTAAACTGCCCAAGTCCTACTGAACAATGCATTCTTGACTCCGTAAAGCTAACGCAATTGAGCCTTCGAAAATAAAATCACTAGTAAAAAACGCACTGCAACGCCGCAGGTCCGCAACAGCGCTAGTTCCGCCCGATCAGCCGTGCGTCTATCGGAAACCATTTCCATTAACCAAATTAAAATCATACCAGTTTAAACTTGCAAACTCATTTAACGAGATCATTAAAAGCAAAAAATGAAAACCAACACACTAGCGAAAGTCCAACACCACTGTCGCACTAAACGGGAAACCACATTAACGCTCGGCTGCCAGCGCAATGCTTTTCCCGGGAAATGTGTGTTCTGGCTACCTCCGCCTCCATGGCAAGCGCTGTCGTCATAGTCTTCTTCTTCTTCTTTTTGTCGTCGCCGCGCTTCACGCGCGCTGTGACGCAAATCACGACGAATTGACTCCTGGTAATTTTCCCCCTCATCGCTCAGTCGCTTCAACCCCCGTTTTAATCCGCCTCTCATGCTCCGGAGCGCGTACCACCTTGGAACGGCACGAATCAAACAATCCAATCGAAATCAAGGTTCAAGTTTCCTCCTCTCGCGCCATTTAATTATGATTATTTATTCATGCATCGCAATGGCAATGGCCACGGCGACTGAAAACGTCGGAAAAGGGTTCGACAGGATTATTTCTTTATTGTTATTGCAGTAGCTCTTACTAAAGCCAATTAGGCAAGCTCACTCACACACTTACAAAGGGCACAAAAGACACATCAAATCGGTGATGAATGGAACAGGAACCATGGCCTGCTCCGCTTCCGCTCGTAGGTTACAGGTTATGAAACACTTGCATGCTTACTTTTGTTATGGTTATTGTTATTGTGGTTATGCTGATGCGGGCCAATACCTGGACTCGGTCCGGGGCTGGGAGATCCACCGAGGGGCGACGCCGAATGCGGGTATCCGTTGGACATTTCCAGAATTCCACCGGAGGGATACACTGCAATGAATGGAGGGGGAGGAGAGAGAAAATGGATTAGAACGGAGAGCTCACGAGAAATTATTTCTCCAGTTAGTGACGCAACGAGCGACGGTGTTGCTCTGCAAGTTATAGCCTTCTCGGAAGTTACTTTTAATTCATGAAGGTCGTAATATACATAATGCAAAGTTTGTGTGACCGATTTAAACCCGTAACTTATCCGGCTCGTTATCCAACGAGGGTTATTTTAGAAAAGTTAGTGGAGGTATGATTCCATAATGGAACGCAATACCGTGGAGCCGCATGGTGGCCCACGCCTGAAGGGAAAACCTACCTGAATCCGTTTCTGAGCTGGAAGGCCGCGGACCAATACTATTGTGTGCCATCTGGGGACTGCTCTGCATCATGCTGGAATCGTTGTACGTCCCAATCACCGGCACCGACACCGGCAGCGAGTAGCTATTGCCGGCCATGTTCACCCGCCCGCTCGCCGACAGCTGCTGGTTCCGTTGCATCATGATCTGAAAGTCCTCGTCGATCTTATTGTACTTGGCTTCGGTGCGCGGCGTGAGCGTGTAGCTATCTTCCGGTTCCGGCGAGTCCGGCGACATGGTGCCATTTTGTTCTCCTTCTGTGCGTTTACCTGCAACTGTGAAACAGACAGAACCTTACAGGAATTACGACTGCGATATCATGACCCGGGTGGGAGGCACGGTGAGAGCGAGAGAGTGTGTGATAAGCAGCTTCGGTAGTCTCGATGGAAAATATTACCGCACGGGCGCGTACTACGGGACACGCACGGAGCATACGAACGCACGCACACACACACGCACATGAGCACAGAAACAAAACCACACTGCAGTAATGCGATGCAATTGGGCATGGGAACTACTGAAAGCATAAACTGAGGGGGGGTAGGAAGGTCGTAAAGTGTGGATTAACGAGGGGTTGTACAGTCGTAAAGAAGGGATATTAATTCGAGCGGACGATGAGGAAGGAAGTCATTTGTTATACATCATTAGGGGGGTAACATTTTCCAGTTAGGTCTATGAAAGACTTGCATAAATGTCTTTGAATGTTGATAAGTGCGGACACTTGCAATCAATTATACTGTCAAATAGCGTTGGGACATTGTTCGAGCAGCGATTAAACGAACGCTAAGCTGGCTGAGTATAATTACGACCCCAATTTTTCAAGGTTAAATTGTGATCCATTGGCAATTGGCATCTATTGATTAGGATTATTGTTGTATGCCCCTATTTGATATGGTGAAAGTCAAATATCCTGTCAGAATTTAGGTTTGGTGGACAAATTGGTTCACTAAGTTCCTGATCCCAGTTAGACTCGACCCATTTTAGACAACCTACCAGGATCGCTTTGCCAAAATTCAAGGGGCTCTAGTAACCCGTGCCGGTGAAAATCAATTCATCTACTCCCAAATGAGCAGAAGACAACCTTAACGGGCAGACCAATAATCTATGAGCAGGGCGTAATTAAAAGTGAACCGATCTTGATGGTAGGTGACAGTAGAATGAAAAAATCTGTATTGTTTTTATTTCGAGGTTGCTGTGATTAGGATTTGTATTTGAATGTTTCAGCTGGTTGCTGCGATGTGATTGATTCTTCAAACTTGTTGGGCAGCACGCTAGCCCAAGGTGAATTTAATATCTCAGGTGGTCTCAATACTGTATATGAGAATTTCAACCACGTTTAAAGGCATACTAATACGATTCATATCAAATAAAATACTGGTCTGGCATACTGAAGCTGTCTCCTTTTCTCCTATGCACTAGTGCCTGTGATGTCAAACTCGCAGTTCCAATTTAAACCAAACGAGTAGAGGGGTTCTACGCCATGGGATATGAAACGTCAGGCTACAAGATTTGTTTACCAATATTTCGAGGAAAAAGTGCACGTGCCAATGTATATAAACAAAACGTTTAGCCCATACCGTTTACATTAATGTGTAACTCTTCACTCCTATGCAAAATTGCAATCAACAACTGTCATTATGTGCGTAATGCAGTATTGAGTATTCTTTACTCTTTCGCTCCACTGCTAAATCTTATTTGATACCCCGCTATTCCACTCGTCTTCCCATCAACTGAAGAAAATAGACCATCTGAGATATTGAATTCACCTTGCGCTAGCCGCGGTTCATGCTTAGAGAGCTTCAGGCTGTTCAACAGTTTAGTGAGCATGTCTGCAATCATATGCTCCGATGGACAGTAGATTACGGTCAGCATACCTTGTTGAACGAGGTCCTTGGTTAACTGGAACTTAGTGTCCACATGTTTGGATCGTCGTTGTGGCTGATCCGTTTCCAGTTGGCGGATTTGGTTGTCCTCATAGAGCAGGATTGGGGTTTTCGGCTCGTGCACATCCTGCATCAGCTTCTGGATCCAGACGAGAGCGCTTGACACACTTCAGCTGCTGCAATGAACTCAACCTCGGTCGATGATAAGGCAACGCAGGTTTGCTTCTTCGCTGCCAAACTGATCGCTCCGCCGCCGATCCGCTATTGAATTTGCAGTCCCGCTGATCGCCTGCCCAATCCGCATCTACGAAAGCCTTCAAATCTGCATTGTTGTTCCCCAAATTCAGTCGGAAATGCTTCATCGCCAGGAGCTACCGCTCAGTCCGCTTCGCTTCCGCCCAGTCTGCGGCACTAGGGGCACTCACCTTCCGTCCAAGCAACGAAACGCAGATTGCTACATCTGGCCTTGTGTTGATCGCTACGCAGAGCAAACAACCAACCAAACTGGAATACCAAGTTTTGTTTGCCAGCTTGCATTACTCCTCCTCTTTTGCTTGGAGATAGCCGGGGTCCATCGGAATCACCGGAGTCTCCGAACTGCTTCAATAACGCACCCAGGATAGCGTCGTTTTCAGCTTCAGTTTCGCAGACGATGAGCATGTCGTCCACATACAACACGATGAACACCTGCTTGCAGCCCGTGGTTCGTACGTACAGGCACGCGTCGGCGGTCGAATGGATGAAACATCTAGTAATCGTCTGTTGCCAGATTCATCCGACTGCTTCAGTCCGTATTCCTGAGATGACATACTTGTCCGGATGCTTCAGTCTCGAAGCCCGTCGGTTGACGCAGGATCCCGTACAGGTACGTCGTCTTGATGTCCACGTGTTTGATAAGAAGTTGACGCCGAGTGGCAATGGTTAACGAAGTGCGAAAAGTTACCTGTTTTGCCACTGGAGCGAACACCTGGTCGTAGTCAGTGCCTAATGCGATCAGCCTTGCTTTCAACATGTGACTTGTCCTTTTTCGTCCAACTTGCGCTTGTAAAACCATTTACATACGACGACCTTCCGTCCCTCCGGATGTGCTTGAATGGTCCATATTGAGTTCTCTTGAAGCTGATTTGATCTTCTTCTTCGTGGCTGCTTTCCAGAATGCGCTTTCATGTCCCTTCAGCACTTCGTCGTAGGTTCTTACTTCAGCTGCTACGGCTACTTTTCCGATTTAATGGTATCGTTGTGGCATCACCCCTTTGTTGGACAGTTTCCTCATGAGACTTATCACAGGAATCGAAAGTCTCGTCGTTGTCGCTAACGTCTGCTTCGTGGGAGGTTTCAACTCCAAGGCTCACCGCTTGTTGCATAGGAGGTAAAGGCTGCAGAAGGTCTTCGTACGACTCCTCATCCAGCGTGGAAACGTGATTACTGGGTTAGACCAACTCCTCCTCAAAGAAACGAACGTCTCGGCTGATGATCTGCTTGTCAGTGGCCATATCGATGAACCTGTAGGCCTTGTGGTTCCTGGAGTACCCGACGAACGACATTTCCTTCGACTTGTCCTGGAGTTTGCTACGCTTTTCCTTTGGTACATGGACAAGTGCTTTGCACCCGAATACCTTCAGCTCAGAAACGTCCGGCTTGCGTCAAGGTTCATATGGTGTGATGATACACGACCGTAGCGGTAGCTTCAGCCCAGGATTGTACAGCCATTCCGGCGTCCATCAGCATGCACCGACACATTTAAATATCCGGCGAATATTCAGCGGTGAATTCGGGGTGGATTCCATGCTTGCAGTAGAACTCCATTAGTGCTACGCTCGAGTATCGCCTTCCCGATCGGACCTGATGCGCTTGGGATCCCACGATCGTAATTAGTTGTAGGTATTTATATTATCTCACTGAAATGCAACAAGTGTGCTACTAGAGATACTTTCCGAACTACGTGTGGACGTAATTTCTGAATTCCACGAACCGTTCTGCAACCTCAGATTGTTTCTTTAAGAAGAAAACAGTTCAGTAGCGACTGTGATAATCCAGAAAAGTAACGAAATAACAAAATCCACTCACCGAGGGTGTCTCCAGTGGTTCATACACTTCCGAGTGGATGAGGTCTAAAGATGCGGTGGTCTTCTTTTCGGTGATCTTGGGGAAGGGAGCTCGAGCCTGCTTGTCTTTCACACAGCATTCCGCAACCTTCACGTATTCAGCCACCGTCATTCCAGTGACCAGCTTTTTTCTCAGGAGCACTTGCAGTGCGTCCGGTTTGCGATGTCCACATCGTCGATTCCACATGTGTTGGCAATCTCGCAGTTACCTTCGAAACTATTCCATATTCGGGCTTAGTTTAGGCGATATTAGCTTTTGGATTTCGTTGCTACGGCGATTTCGTTGCAATCGAAGATGATTTTGCATTTTCCGTCAACAAACTCGATTTTTGCCTTCCGATTAGTCATAGCAAGCACTGACAAAAGGCTCGCTGACAGCTTCTGGACGTACATCAAGTTGGGGAGACGAATCTTGTTCATGTTTCCAGAATCGACCACATTCTTTGTAGCTGCTTGCAGTCCGTTGCTTGTGGCTTGTGGCGCACAATCTGCTTCCATCCTGTCGTTTTCAAGGCTGCCCTCCGGCTACGCTACGTTTGATTACCTCGTCCAAAAATTTCTCAGGTCCGGATCAGGTTCAGCGTCAAGGCATCGTCCGTTCGCGTTTCGAGGACAGTAGTCAGCGCGTAGAATGACTTCGGCAATCCTCGCAGGGACAAATACCACCATGGTGTCTTTTCCCACGTCCTTTCCTGCCGTTGCAGAGCTTCGTATAGAGTTCCTCCACATATGTGAGGAACTCGTCCATGTCGTCCCCTTCCGGGTACTGGGTATCGCACATCCGTTGCAGGAGGGATCCGTTGGACAAAATGGCCTTCATGTGGTGTTCGGCCAATGCTGCCCGCGATTCTTTCGCCGTTTTCGTGGCACGGATTACCCCAAATTGATTCTCTTCTAGTAGCAGCAAAATCGTCCCTCGAGCGTTTTCTTAACCTTCCAGTAGCCAGTGCCACCGGAGGGTTGTTCTTCAAATAGGTCCACAAATCTTCTCCGATAAGCAACGCTGCAATCCGGAGCTTCCAGGCTTCTTAGTTCGAATTGTTGATCTTCGTAGAAATCTTGAGATCCATCCAATCGCAGGTTAGGCTCCGCTTGCAGAACTTCCCAGGAAACTCAAACTCTAATAAGTATCAAGTAACGAGTAGTCATAGGAACATAATGAGTTGATTTGTTAATCGTCCTTGATTTTGTACCTGAGAATCTCAAAACAAATAAAATTAATCTACACTGACTCGAAATGCTTTTCGTTGCGTATGATAGTAGGTGATAAACACAGACACTGCTAGGAACCCCTTTCCAATTATTGACATCCTTTGATTGAATGTTGCTCCACAGCTACAGTCAAATTGGCAAAATCGACATTCTGTAGAATAACTTCTTCCAATTGTACTCAGGTTATACCTCCTTTATACTAAGATTTAGTTAGATCCGGGCTTTCACTGCACTTGGTTTTATAAATCTCTTGAAAGTGTTCGCTTTATAAAATGAACGGTTCTTACACCATTTTACAGGTATATTGACCGCAATTTGTAACCGACTAGATATCGTGTCATAAAATTTCCCACGAACTATTGTAGCTATGTCGTCAGCGAAGCCAATCACCTCGTACCAAGCTTTTGAAGGAGTTCGTCTACTAACAAGGACCACAATAAAGGCAATTAATAATGATGCGTACTTGCAATGTTCAATTGCACAATATCACAACAGTGATGACGATTGAAATATGTCCATATGAATTGCACACTACCGACTACTTGTATTTTGATATGCATGAAACATATTCAATACGTAATCTGATCAGACTAGGTAGATGTTGTTGTTATTGTATAAGTCTATGTCTGCTAATTATGCAAGCTCTTTAAGCTATAATTTTTATGGTAGTGGTTATTACTATTTAACTTTTAAACTAATATCACTCAAAGATTGAGAGCATAGCTTTTTCATTTTCGGCTATCCTTACTTATTAATATAAATAAAATAGCTTCCTTCGTGAACCTGAAATAAATAATCTTCCCATATAAAATAAATAGTTGTGAGATTACTAGTAATGAACAGCTGTTATGTTTTTGAATTGATTCGACTATTAACATAGAATTTCCAACTTTAACGTAATGTCTTCATATACATAGTAACATTTTGGTATTGGTAAAACTTTCAATGTATCAGTACTTGTATATTGTATATTTTTCAAATGGCTCATATAAAACAAATCCCAACCAACAATACCTGAGTTCTAATGTTTTGAGTATGGAATAATCAATAGATCATATGCTAAAATAATCATAGTAAAGTTGTTTTAAAGTTGTTTAATATCAATATATTACATGAAATTTTATGTTAAGTTGAGCGAGTAGAGCTTCAAATGAAATGCTTAAGTAACAATAAAGTAAACTTTATCAAAATTGTTTTTATCGGATCAACTTAAATTATGAGACGAACTTTTCGTTTTTCATAAGACGAACACGTCTTTTAAAATTAATTGATTTAACTTTTCCTGGTTCAGAACAGGAAACGACTTATTAAGCTCCTTTAAGCAATTATACGATTGATTTTTTATTTTTGGCTATTGGTTTTTCGTCATAAACAATGCACTTAAAAAATGCTATTAATTGAACTATAAGTTCTACACAAATACATGTTTGGAATGGTTTTATATTTGCCACCGACATGCGGATGAACCTTCTTCTAGAAAAAGTTGTGCACAGAAAAAAATAACTAATTTTAACAAGCGTGTAAAATTTGCACTCGATTTATACGAATCGTAAACAACGAAATTGTTTGCAATCTTTCATGCGCCAAACAACAATAATTGCAATCTTTCATACAATAGGCTAGATTCAGGCGTTATCTGTCTTAAATTTATATGAAATATGCTATAATTTCGTGCCAAATCATTCCCTTTACGAGTATTAGATAACCCAGAAAATTCTAAAGTTATTGAAATAACACATTTCACAATGTGTTTTTTTTTTGGCTCTACCGTTTTAGTGTGACGAATTCATTTTGCAGAGTGAATCATCTAAATGCAAAGTATTTTCCTATCACAGACTTCAAATGTGAGTAAGGGAGATCTCATATGCAGCAGTGACCGATGTAATAGGGGTACACCTTCGCAAAATGCTTCATTTGCACGGTAGCCTTGGAGCTAACTGGTTTCTAGAAATGGTAGATCATGAAACATGTGTGTCATCAAATTCAAGTACTTTCTTCGCTGCACCCAGAGGAAATCACTCAATTGAGTCTGCAGATCGTGGAAAAATCATCCATGAAGAAGTCATGCTTTACGAACTAACCGGCAAGTTGACGAGCAATCTGCAAAAACTTTTTGACAACTTGAAATCCATCAAACCGACCTCTACTGACAGCGAGTTTTCTTCGATTCTGTAAATTTTTACACCGAAAAGCGTTCGTGTACTTCAATGTAAGTATCAAGGTTCTTGCTTTTTTAAATCACTTTTAAAGAGGAAGTCGCTCGGGTTTATTGCATAATATTTATGTACCCCTCGAAAGTTTTATCCATTTGTTAATGCTTATTTCACATGACTAAAGCTTAAATGAAACGCAATTAACGAGTTTCAACAACGTATAGAAAAAGTATTATTTTCTCGGGATCTCGAGATTTTCCGGAAAATATAATTTAAATTTCCCGAATCCCGGGATGCATAAAAGCACCGGGAAATGGAACCTCTATTGCAAATCATTTGACCAGTACATGGCTGTCAATCGGAAGGTTGGAAGTGGAACAAATCGAAAAGTATGATCCCGACAAATGGACAAGAAGTTGGTAGCCATTATTGAGAAAATTCCCAATCTTCCTGAGCAAAATGTGGCTCGTATAGTTGGGAAGTCAAAATCATACGTACAAAAAGTTAAGCATAGGCAAGGACTGAAGGCGTAAAAGTGAAAAGGGTGCCCAACCGTGATGACAATAAATTTCACTGCAAAAAGTCGTGCTAAGAAGCTTTAACCCAACTTTTTACAAACATTTTCTGGTATCATAATGGAGACTATAAACAGCTTTCGGGTCTTGGTTTTAATACCGCAATACAAATAAATGCCGTTGCCGAGTATTTCCGGACATAGAAGGTGTCTGAATTCCTGAAGAGTTATTTGATTTAGCTGGTCATATGTAGTAGTCGAAAATCTAAAAGTTTCATCCCTACAAGATAAGGATGTGTACGAGAAAGAATGTCTACAAAAGCAGTTGCTACCGTTTATCAGAAGCCACGATTCTCCAGGAATGGTATAAGGTACAAGAGGTCAAATGCGTGCCAAAAATCCACAAAAGTGTCCTTCGCCTAATAGAAAAATACTGGGCTCTAGTTAAGCGGAAACTCTTCGAGACTAAGAAAAAAGCAAATGGTAACGATGATTTTCAGAGAATATGAAGAATCAGGTGGGCAGTCCTTAAATTCAAGTTTTAAGGAAATATTGATTCAATTTCTCCAAAAATACCATATAGACAAAAACTAGGAGCTTTGTCTGGGCGAAACATCATTGCATTAAGCTAAGAAACCACTTAGCTTCTAGAAGAGCAAAAATCTCCCATTTGTACATAAAAAAAACGCTATCTATTAGCTTAGCCTAAATGTCTTCCAATTTGTTTTTTTTTTTATAGAAAATTTGTTGTATAAAAACAACTGGAGGTCCGATAACAACAATTCGTGAGATTTTTGTTTACAAAAATTGAATAACCTTACTACAAGTTACATTCGCAGGATAAATATAGAAACTTTTAGTTATCACCCGTAAGTTTCCCACTTATGTAAAGTTTCTACTAAACATCTTCAGAGATTTATGAAATAATTACTCATTGTTTTGATGTAAGAATGTTATAACCTTCGGTTGCAAACGACAAAGATGTGCTACAGCCTCCGTAAGAACTACCCCCACGGACATAACCTTACAACCCAGAAAGGGTGTTATATCCGAAGTCCTTCCTCCGAAACTCTTCCCCTTGCTCGGCACACCTTTACGGCACTTTGGATTATTCTCCTTGGAAAAGTCGCTGGAATTATACAAGAACCCCGTAAGATTGTTTTCCACTTATCTAAGCATCGCCGAGAATACCATGAGTTGGGACAAAGTTCCATTTCACGAGGGTGAAAAGTTTTCCCCATTTTTCTGAGCTAAAAATGAGCCGGGAATCTACGCTGCCACAATTAACTTTTTCTCAAGTGATACAATATTCGTTGTTCGGCTGCGATGATTACCAACCACCCCGCATGATGTAAACGTTTTGCAAACCGGATGGGGAGGCGGCGGCAGGGGGGGGGGAGAAAGGAAATATGTAATAATTAAAATAGGTACACTTCAAACAACCCGTTCGGCATAACAAATGCTAAGAAAAGTGGGAACAAACGAAAATAAAAACAGAAATCTAACAAACGAAAGGAACTCATGTAACATAAAAGCATCGCGTAGAAGGTTAAGTCGTCGGTTTGTCGCTCGGGATAACAAAGAACAAAGAAGAAAGGCAACGCGGCAGTAATAACGGTAAAATCTAACGCAATCATTGCGACACAATACAGGAAGGGAAACAAAAGAAAAATAAGAAGCAGGGTGATACGGGTGGGTGTGTGTGTGTGTGTGTTTGTATGTATGTTACTCAATGCAGTGACTGCAGCAAGGTAAGGGGGAAGGGGGCGCAAAGGGGGAAGGTAGTAGTTGTTGTTATTCTTTTGAATCAACTTTGTGGTGGTGCAGGTAATACTTTGCATGTGGAAAACCCAGCAGCGGCACTCCACCTCACACACAGCACACTCCGGCGTACCTCGATTATGTTCTTGTTCGTCAGCGACTCATGCGGCTCGTTATACTCGGTGTACTTCAGCAGGACCTTGTCCATGTCGGTGCTGGCATACTGGTACAGCTTGTTGGTGCTGCTGAAGATGATTAAGGCTATTTCGCAATCGCACAGCACCGACAGCTCGTACGCCTTCTTCATGACGCCGAATTTGCGCTTGTTGAACGTCACCTGTTGGGAAGAAAGAGAGAGAGAGAAAAAAATGGGAGAGATATTAGAATTGCTTCCTTGCTATTATTGAACGTCGGAGGCCAATTATGGAATTCGACGAACGGTTAATATCTATAAAGCGACGGTGGCGCTGCCATGGAAATGAAACTTCTAAAGAGACCACTTTGACGATGACAGACAGGCATCGGCTCCGGTCGCAGGACAGTTTGTCATGCGTTGGCAGATGATTCCCATAAAAAAACGCCGCCAACTGCGGATTTGTTTCCTGTCGAACGACGATAAGTTGATTGCATCCGTAGGATGTTTTGCAAATTTAAGAATTTATTACTGTCGGAGAAAGTTGAATGATTTCGAGCTCTATTTTCTTCACACTTGAAAATAAGGGTTCACTGGACCATGCTTCCAGGGTGGCAAATAGCCAAGAGTATCCTCTCAACTAACTCAATGAAATAGAAAGCGTTAATCGATTTTATCCAGCAATTTTGGCGATAATTTACCGATGTTCGAAAAAAATTGACACACAGTAGCCTTTGAGTACCTTTTGATATAACCAAAATGAGCTTAGGCTGTCCCTATAAAAATCAGTTATTTTGCTGTAACTTTTTTATTTCAAAATTTTCAGCAAAGTTGTGTTCCAATTGATTCCTGAACACTAAAAGTAACAACTTTTAACGTGCTGAAATTGTCTCTATCGTATGTCAAACAAAACTTATTAGGTTTTTTTTGTAAACAAAATAGGCCTCTTTCAAATGTCGGTTTTTCCCGTTGGTTGCAAACCAAAAAATATTTTTTGAAAGGGTTTTTATTATTATCTTGTCATGTCTTATCATGTCTTGAAGCTGTAGAAAAGACATATTTTTTTAAATTGTGAAAACACATTTGAAAAGGGCGTTATTTTATTCCAAAAATCGTTAATTACTTGCTAACGGTTGCTGAAATCAGCAAGATTTTTACGTCAAAACTTTCATCTTTAAAAGTTTTAAAAATAAACTGAAATAAACGTTGTTGGAAAATTTGAAATAAAAAAGGTAAAGCAAAAAAAATTTTTTTTTTCTGTCGGGACACCAAAAAAAAAGCTCTAATTCGGTCATATTAAAAGGTACAGAAAAAATAATACTATCAGAGTTGTTGAAAATTGTCTACTCTACTACTTTTCCCAATAATGTATGTCTTTATTTCTGCAAATAAAAAAGTTATATTTTCGATTTCTCTGAAAATAAGAACCACCCTAGTTTTCATTCACACCGAAAGAAGTGCCACATTATTTAAAACAACTTTGTAGAAGACAATGTTGCTCCACAACTTTTGATGTATACACGGTGTTCAATAAGTTCGAATACAAGTTTTCATCATTGCGTAGGTATGCGCCATGTACATATTCTGCATTGGTATTGGTGTCAGCTTTAGCTTCATTCATACGCTACCGAATGTGCGCGGTGTTGACATTCTGTTAGTTGTTGTTCGTTTGTTACGCGCGATGAAAGAGTATCGGGACTTCGTAATTAAGCGTTTTTTGAACGGTGAGCGACCCGGCGATATATTCCGGCTGCTGAAATCGCATGGGGTCAAGCGGAACTTTGTCTACACGACCATCAGGCGATACCGGGAGACGTCCTCGACCAATGACCGTGCGAGATCCGGTCGGCCGCGTTCAGCGAGGACGCCACGGGTCATCAAGATCGTGAGGGAGCGAATTCGGCGCAAAAGAACCGCTCAATCCGGAAAACGGCTGCAGATCTCAACGTTTCCATTGGAACCGCTCACACCATACTCACCAAGGACCTTGGTTTCAGGCCTTACAAAAACGTAAGGTCCATGGCGTTTCGGAGGCTACCAGCAAAAAGCGGTTGGATCGAGCTAAGAGGATCCCTCTCGGCACGCTGGTCAGGAGTTTGTTTTTTCGGACGAGAAACTGTTCGTGCTGCAGCAGCCGCACAATGTGCAAAATGACCGGGTGTGGGCGCCATCGAGGGACAGCATTCCTGAATCCAATATAAACATCCCTCGGTTCCAAAGTGCCGCGTCGGTGATGGTTTGGGGGCAGTATGCAAACGTGGTAAGCTACCCTTGGTGTTTATTGAAAAAACGTCAAAATCAACGCGGCGTACTACAAAACTGAGGTTTTGGAAAAGGTTGTTGCCCCCAGTCTCCGAAGCCTCTACGGCGATGAGCACTACGTGTTCCAGCAGGACGGTGCACCAGCCCATACGGCAAATGTGGTTCAAGCCTGGTGTCGGGACAATTTAACCGACTTTCTGGACAAAACTTTGTGGCCTCCCAGCTCCCGGACTTGAATCCTCTCGACTTTTTGTTTGGTCCTATATGATGGCGAAGCTGAACGAATACAAGGTCAGCACTTTGGATCATTTCAAGACGGTAATTCTCAAAATCTGGGACGAAATGCCCATGCAGTCCGTGCGTGCCGCCTGCGACGCGTTCGAGAAACGTTTGAAGCTCGTTAAGGAGTACAAAGGGGGGGTCATTCCAAGAGAAATGTTGTAAACGTTCCTTGTAAACATAGCTTTCAATAACATAAATCCAAAAAATAAAAAAACATGTTTTCATTTTTTTAACAAATTTTGAAAGTGTATCCGAACTTATTGAACACCGTGTAAATCTTGCTGATGTCTCCTACCGTTAGAGAGTAATTAACAATTTTCTTATAAAATTTCGCATACATTTCCAGTATCAAGACATGATTTGCAATAATAAAAACCCTTTCAAATGCTGTTATGAATTATTTTTTTGGGTTGCCCCAACTGGAAAAACCAACATTTGAAAAAGGCCTATTTAGTTTACAAAAAACTTAATAACTTTTGTTTGACATACGATACAGACCATTTCAGCACAACAAAAGATGCAACTTTTATTGTTCAAAAATCAATTGCAAGACAATCTTGTTGAAAAATTTGAAATAAAAAAGTTACAGCTAAATAAATGCTTTTTATAGGGACACCCTAAGCTACGTAGGAAAAATGCGCTAATTCACTCATATCTAAAGGTACAGAAAAAATTATCTTATCAAAGTTGCTTGAAATTGTTTATTCTACAACTTTTTGGAATAATGTATGCATTTATTTCTGCAAATAAAAAAGTTAGATTTCTTTGAAAATAAGGACCACCTAGTTTTCATTCACACCAAAAGAATAGCCTTGTTATAAGAAACAACTTTGTGCAAGACAAGTTTGCTCCAAAACTTCAATCTTAGGCTGAAAATATATCTTTCCAGCTAAATTCGCATTTTGGACCACTGTGCACTGCCACCTGGTGGTCGGTTCACCGGTCAGTAGTCAATATATACTAGTTGCTGTGGCGCTTTATATTCCCTTGGGAAATAGGAATCATCTGCACAGCAATTTGCACAACTTCCCATGTAACGCCACTTGTTATTTAAGTATTAAAAATACATCTTTTAAACAAAGCTCAAATTTTTTTCTAATATGAATAACTTTATTTCATACACGCATACATCCGAAAAAGCCCAATAAATGTGGCATTTAAGAACATCTTTTAAGTCATACCGGATGTTTGTCGAACATCCATAAAACAAATATTATATCCAATGCACGCTTTCAACAGCATGCTGATAACATAATGATGTTCTGTTCAAGTAGCTATTAACTTCGCAAGTTCTAAATATGTATAATGAAGCTATTTTTCCATGAAAAAACTTACATATGAAAACCGAATGTTAACGAGATAATAATGGTTTGCTTTCTATATGAAGCACAGTACTAAAATGTACAGATATAAAAAATATATCAACAAGATTTTGTCATGGCTTCCTATTAAATTATTTCGGTGCTAATAGTAGTTTACGTTCTGAAGTTGAAATCAAAAGAGCTTTACTCATGGATGTTGCATCGAAGTTGTGCATGCGGCCCAAGCTTAGCAGTATAACATCCTATTTTACCTTCCCTAATTTCATGCGCCATTGATTGGATTGAAGGTAGCCAGAACAAATTAATTAATTTTTGTGAGATGTCTTTATGAAACCCACAAAAATCGACATGACGATTTTCAAATTAAGTCAACAGTGCGGATTAAAAACATCTTGAATTTAAAATGTTGACAGACCTTTTAATTATTTTTATTTTTTTATTTATTTATATTCTGTCGGCCTATTTCCTCACATGGTGACAATCACCGACGCTAGGGAAACGACTCCATCAGCTAGACCCTACATATCGACTCATGAATATAGGCCGGGACCAACGGTTTTACTTCCCTTCCGAAGGAAGACGTGAACAGATTTTTTTTGCCTCAGAAAATCCACCGGCGTCGACTGGGATTGAACCCAGACCCGCTGGGGTGCCGAGTAGCAGTCACGCTTACCACTACACCACCGACGCCGGTACATTTGAAATGTTGACAGTCTTGAATTTTAAATGTTTTTTTTTCTGCGTGTTTTTGTGTGAATTTGAACAGAGTAATGACAAAAATCAATACGAAACTAAAAGTAATGAGTAATGACAAAAATCAATACGAACTCTCTTCATACAGCGTTACTGTGAATGTAACCCGGTAACTCAATTCGATATTGCTATTAAGTGGAGCTGCATACATGACAAGGTCGTAGAAGGGATGGTGGCTACCTTACATACATGTATGTTAATGATTATGTTGTATGCCTGCATATCATATACTTCTCATGCGTACCATCTTTTTGATAAACCATGAATATACATATAATACATTCATCTCTTTCAAAATCATGTATCTGCTGTTCTAATAAATCGTACTCAGCTTACTTTTTGCCTATTTTATATTTTTGAAGTTAGAGGTCATTGAAAATCGACAGAGTGCGAGCAAAAAGGCCAATGTCGCCCACTTAAATTTCTCTAATTCCATTTCTATCAATGTTAACCACTAATTCTACTTTCCCTCAACAATCATAATAGTGGTGTATTCAAACGAGACTCAAAGAACTTTCCTCGTTCAATGTGATGCAACGCGCACTGCAATGGCTAGCTTAAGGGATATTTATTCGATTCCAGTATCCAGTATCCATGTATCGATTGCGCGATCGATGATACGTTTGAACATTATGGGAAGATAGCAATGGCAAAATCTTTGTTACTTAATACATTCAATTTGATTTTTTTTCGAGAAAAAAACTATATATTTACACGAAACTGTCAAACCCGAATGGCTTCTCGCTTCTACTGCCATTGCTCAAGAAATAACATAAAATAACGCGAAATATCAGAAAAAAAACATAGTATCCCAAATATTCACTTTCACTCTTTGAGCATTGCCTTTGAGCATTGCCAATCGCCGGTGTTTGTCATTCCGTTAAGAGTCATTGTGCGCACCAATAATTTCGCAAATTTGGCATTAACTTTTCCAATTATTTACGCAATGTACTTGATTCTTTAGTTCCGAAGGGTGTTCTTAGTTTCGATTGATATTGATATTTAACACACTGTTTTACACGAATCACAGATTTATCATTTCTTTAGAAACTCATTGTTAAAACATAAGAATAACAGTCAAAGTATTACAAATAAACGCCCAGCTATAGTACACAGTGTTACAGCAGAATTGGACCACGCCTTTATACGGAAAACTGTCAACACAACAGCACTAGCTCTAACATAAGTGCATGACAACTCAAAAGACTCCCCCACTAATTTAGCATTTACAATTTATAACAAATACTGAACAAACCCCTTCCCTACTGTTGATTTACAGTAATATTACTATAAATTAGAAGAAATATTACGTAATATTTGAACAAACGCCTCTGTCCAAATTGGCATCTATTTAAATCAGTTTATGGCACCACAATCTTACACTGAAGTAGTAATTTTTTATTTCAGTATTTAACATAAACGATACATGCATCCTATAGGGTTTGAGCTGTTTAGTGGAATACCTGTTACTAGAAATTAGAAGAAAAATTAGTATTTTCCATTCAATTCCAACTACCTTTGCTTATCTTCGACAGATACGCGTATTTCGTCTACAATGTGCAGACTTCTTCAGTGTCTCGTGCTTTCTCAAGTCAAGTCGAGTTATTAGTACGAGACACTGAAGAAGTCTGCACATTGTAGACGAAATACGCGTATCTGTCAAGATAAGCAAAGGAAGTTGGAGTTAAATGGAAAATACTAATTTTTCTTCTAATTTCTAGTTAAACGATATATACTTATTTTTACCCGTCACTGTATTGGATCCACAATCTATGCTGAATGATTTCACTGTTGCATGAGGATGTTAAAACCATGTTCAAAATACATCTTGAGTGCAACCTATCAACACAATTACATACAACTAGTATACACGCTATTTCCAAACAACCCAAAATTGAACAAGTTTGACTAAAATCAGTCGAATGTGTAGCGATAGATGGAGTGCACTATAACATTTGCATTTAAAAAAAATAAACAAAAATTGCCGATTTTTCATGGGTTTACCTTCACCCGCACTGACGAAACTACCCATGCAGCATCAATCAGAGTAACCCATGAGCCAGTAGATAAAGTTTAAAAGCTCTATCAGTCGAACTCTAACCGTGATGACAAAAGTAGTGAACGGCACCCCACCGCGTCAAAAACGGACATCGTGCGGCACTTTGACGCCGCATACGCCCATTCCAGCATCTACAACATCTTGGCACTATTAGACAACAATCAGAGCACCGAAAGAAAACCCGGTTCCGGACGGCCGACGACCCTGAGCGACACGAAGCTCCAAAGGGTGCTGAAGAGGAAGACCGAGGGAAAAGTGGCTACATCGCTGCGTGCGCTTGGCTGGGAGGTCGGTTCAACCGGCCAAACAGTGAAAAAGTACCTCGCGAACATGAACATACATTTGAGGAAGCGCTAGTCACGTCCACTGGTTTCGGAGCTGCAGGAATAAGATGGTCAACACGATTTTCCCGGCGAATCGCGACGTGTCGGTGGTGATGGACAACGAGACCTATCTCACCCTGGCAGGGCAACGGCTGGCAGGGCACTTCGTATTTTACATTCCCCACGAAGGAAGTGAGCTCTGGGTTCATTTCACACACCAAGTTCTCCATGAAGGTGCTGCTGTACCTAACAATCAGCGAGAAGGGGATATCAAAGCCGTTCTTCTTTCGCTCCGGACTGGCCGTGAACGGGGAAATTTTTAGTACGAAATGCCTGCCGGAAGTTGCGTCGTTTATCAAGAAATACCATAAGGTCGATGTGGTACCCAAGACGGCGAACCAACCCAACGTCCCCCAGCTGCGTTCTATCGAGAATTTCTAGGCCAACCTGCAGCTTAAGATCTACTCCAACAATTTTGTCGCGAAACCTGAGGAGGAATTGATAAATAAAACGAAAACAAAACTCAAAAACATGCCTACACGCGTGTTTTCGTTCACCATGGCGAATGTTCTGGTTAACTGCCGGAAGGCCACTCGCAAGGGCGTAGAATTTTTTTGAAAGTAAGCTTAAAAAATGGCCTTCCATGGGAAATTTATCAAAAGCAATTATCTGTCTTAACTTTTTTTTATCATCATCCGAAAAAAGTTCATTTTTTTAAATGCAATCGTTATTGCTAACAATATTGGTAGATTTGCCAGTAGAGCTAAAAAAAGTAATATATAAATGTAAATGCAAAACTGTATCTATCACATTGTATTATTTGCTTCTTTTTAACTGAAGAAATATGATATGCAGTCGCACTCTACCATATTCCTACAAATTAAAATGAGTAAGGCTTACCTATGCGATAAATATCAAAATCCAAGTAAACTTTACTCAGTTCCCTTTATAGATACGTTAGCTTAAATTTGAGCAATATATGTTTACCCATTTCTGCCTTGTTGGTCGGACTGAGTGATTTTCGACTCAAAAGTGAGTAGCTTTAAAATAGCCATCTTCAAAATTTATTTAAAATGACAAACTCAGTTTGACAGTGTCACAGTTTGAACCATGCATATCTATAATGCACATTAAATAACGGCAAAATCAAGATGTTCAAAACATGTTTCATATACAGGGCTGGTAGCGGATTTATGGGTAAATAAAAGTGACTTTAGTGACTAAAATAACAAAAATAGTGACCAAATAGTAACCAGATAGTGACCAAATAGGGACTAAAAAGTGATTTCCCAATTTTAGTATTTTTTTTATCTTTTATACATTTGATGTATAATTACAATAACAATGAGCTAGGTGATCACCCCCATTTGCAAAAATGAATAATGCTGCGACGCAGTATTACTTTTTGCGTTTTTTTTCTCCAAGGCCTCCTGCATTTGGTCCGTAGTTCGTTTTTACGAGGACGGGTCTATATGCACGGTTGAAACACCTTCCAGTATGGCCTGTTCTAAAATTACATCTGACATATCTTGCTTCCCAATCCCTTTTTTGAGCCGTAGCCATGTGAAGCTGTTTTCACAACCTTTATCACCTGAGGGTATTTAGGTTCACGCACAGCGGTTTTCGAGGTATAGCGCTGGTTCCAATACTCCTCAATTCTGTACTCTGCACATCGCATTTCAGCAAGTTCCATGTGTCAATAAGAAAACCATAGTTGACCTGAATCGGAAGTAACTTGGCGATTTTCACAACATACTTGGAGTTTTCACTGGATGCAACTGCTGGTGGGTTTAGGCATTGGCTATATTTTATAATCGAGTTCTGCAAACCAGACATTTGGCGTAGGACTATGTCTTTGTTTTCTATACTGGGTACAATTAAAAAACACTCATTCTAACCGTCACGAAAAGTGGTCAAGTTTTGAACATGAATATCTCAGTCATGCCTGAAAAGATTTTCGAAATGTTTACTTCAATCGATTGGAAGTATTTCTACCCATCTATTTCAATAGAGAATATTGTTGATTTCGGATTACATACTACTGAAAAATTTATAACTGTAAGCGTTGCCTTAAATAGTATATTAACTAAATCAGCCCTAAGGTGTTATGTATGACCCAAATGGATAATGGCTGCATAAAATCACTGAAAAAAAGTGTA
This sequence comes from Aedes japonicus, assembly GCA_034211315.2. NCBI lineage: Eukaryota > Metazoa > Arthropoda > Insecta > Diptera > Culicidae > Aedes > Aedes japonicus. Next base: position 20,904 of record JASCZW010002734.1, on the reverse strand, counting down.
CACTGTCTTCGGCAAATTTATTTTCCATCATTTTTTTTATTTGGATAATATAAAAAAATATGAGTTTAAGCGATAATTGACGGCCTGACATCCTGAATATGAAGAAGTTCAGTTCAGTTCGAACGTTGAATATTTTTGTATCTTTCTGAGAGGCTCTAAGTCATCCAAAAAGTACTTGAGTTCAAAACCTTAGATCTACAGTTATAACAGTAGATTTTAGGGCTATTTAAGGTTACGATATGTAATCAAATATATTGAATGAACCTTTTGGAAGGTAAACAGTCATTATTTGATAACTTAAGGATGTTTTAGGTCATCCAAACTGTCATTGAGTTCAGATCATAAGATCTACAGAAGAAAATATAGCTTTATGGGCCTTATAAAGTTACGCTTCATAGTCATAAATATTCAGTAAATATTTGCGAACGTAACAAATAACATCATGAGATAAACGGGGTCGATCTAGGTCATCCAAACTGTTCTTGAATTCAGAGCATATGATCTACAGATGTAACAGTAGGTGTTTAATGTGTGCAAAGGGACAATGTGTATTTAACAATAATGATTGAATAGTATAGAAGGCCAACATACATAATGCGACAATCTTGGGATATTCTAGGTACTTCAGACTGTCCTTAAGTTCAAAACAGAAAATCTACAATTGTAAGAGTAGTCTTTTGAGCTATATATGGTGACCATATGTATTCAAACATACTCAATGAATCGTTGTAAATGTCAACAGTCATTAGGCTATAACTTTGAGATCCTCTAAGTAATCCAAACCGTCCTGGAGTTTAAAACTTGAAATCTATGATAGTAACAGTAGTTTATTGATCCATACAAAGTTACGTCACGTATTCAAGTATATTTAGTGAATATTTTCGAACGTCAAAATACACTAGAAGATAATCTTGGGATAGTCTAGGTCATCCAAACTGTCTTGAGAATCAGAACATAAGGCAGTTGTAACAGTAAATTTTAGGCAATACAAAGTTACAATCAATGTTCAATTCAAACATATTCAATTAACATTTTTAAAGTCAAAGAACATTATAAAGCAATATGACATGTTCTAGGTCATACAAACTATCCTTGAGATCAGAACATAGGACTGACAGTTGTAACAAAAGCGTTGCTGGGCTATGCTGGGCTAGTGCGCTACGATGTGTACTGAAACATATTCATTAAATATTTTGGAAGAACAACAGACGTTATTAAATAATCTTCGGATGTTGTAAGTTTGGAGTTTGGATAACAACTTTCCTAGAATTCAAAACATAAAATCTACAGCTTTTTGGACTAAACAAAGTAACAATATGTATTTGACCAAATGAAGTGAGTCTCTTGGAAGGTCAACTGATAAAATAAAATATCTTGGAATCTTGAGTTCAGAATTAAGGATCTATAGTCGTAAAGTTAGCTTTATAATCTATCTTTATAATTCAATGAAGCTTCTGTAAGCTCACTAGCCATTATAAGATTATCTCGGGATACTCAGGTTCATCAAAACAGACCTTGAGTTTGGAACTTAAGATATTTTGGGTTATACAAAGCTACGACATTCATTAAATATGTTTGAATGTACTGTTACAACTGTAGATTTTAATTTCAGAACTCCTGGGCAGTTTCAAACAGCATATTTTTGAAAAAGTGATTATATATCAAAAATGACTTGATTCTTCTCTGTAGTTTCTTCAATGGACATTTTATTTGGATATTTAAACGTTTTAACTGTTTTACTCCTATCCCGTTTGATTCGTCATGGGGTTCACTAGGTTTATATGTATAGAAATATGAAAAATTATTAAAAATAATGAAAGATGATTTAATATGGGACCACGTGCATCGCATTCAAGCTAATCTAGAGGCTTTCACTTTTTTTAAAACACTATTTAAAAAAAACATTTATGTGCGTATAAGTAGAACGATTGTGAATGGGAAACTTGGAGAATATAAAATTAACACTTAATTTGATCACTTTTTAGAAATAAAAAATAAAACATTGAATCACTTTTTTCAAATTTTCACTAGTAAACGCGAGCAAATTCCGTCAAATTCTACTACAAGCTTATCTTTTGAGAGGCCCTCTAATCTAGAGGGCTGTGACCAATCAACGCTCTGCATTTGACAAATTCAATTGACGTAGAGGCGGAACAGCGTTCGTCAGGGCATCTTGTTTTTTTGTGTATATTTTTAGACTTTATATATTGTGGCCAGATCGCTTAAATACTATTGTATAATAGGTACAAGTGATGTTTTAAACTTTTTACAATTGGCGGTGCAAAAATAGTGACTTTAGTGACTATTTTCCGAAAAATAGTGACTTTAGTGACTTTTGGATTCAAATAGTGACTTTTTAGTGACTAGACTCAAAATAGTGACCAAGTCACTAAAAAGTGAGCTGCTACCAGCCCTGCATATACCAACATTGACGACTTATATTATTTTCCCAGAGTGAATCTGACTGCATACTGTGTTCATAAACAACACGCAGTTATCGTGGCGAAACCTATATCTCACATTCGCCTATACACTGATACTGATACGATCGCGGAAACATCCACAAGATCCTGGCACTTCTGGAGAAGGGAGAGTCAATAGAGCGGAAGCCTGGTCTCGGCCGTCCGACCGTTTTAAGCGACCGTAGGATTCAACAGAAGCTCAAACGGAAGACGGAAGGCAAGGTGGTCATTTCTTTCCGTGCGTTGGGTCGGGAGGTCGGTGAAAACGGCCAAACGGTGAAGAAGCATTTGGCCAAAATGGATATCCACATGCGGAAGCGTCAGTCCAAACAAGCCGTATAGGAGAACCAAGCGAAAATCCAAAATCAACGGGTGAAAATTCTGGTCAAAGAGAACTCGTGGTGGTCGTGGTCGTCGACGAAACATACCTTACCTTGGCAACGACTGGCAAGGCAACGCTATTTCACCTTCTCAACAAAAGAAATTAACGCACACAAAGTTACCAAAGAAGGCGTTGCTGAGGCTCACAATCAGTGAAAAGCGGATGTCACGTCCCACTTCTTTTGTCGGGGCTGGCAGTAAACTGCGAGATCTACATAACGATAGTTGTAAAAAATACCACAAGGATGGTGTTTTGGCCGGATCTAGCGTCGGCCCACTATTTGAAGCGGGTGCTGGAGGAAATGAAGCGATTGGCCATTTCAGTGGTGCCAACCCTCCCAAACAAAGCCAACCCAAAGGTGAACAAAGCGCCGGGACCGGATGGTATTCCAAACCTGGCCATCAAGACGGCTATCTTGCTGGAACCCAAAATGTTCAGGGTGGTGATGCAAAGTGTCTGGACGAGGGCGTCTTCCCGGACGCCTGGAAAATTCAGAACCTTGTGTTGACCTATAGGTCTGTTGGATACAGCAGGTAAGGTGCTCGAGAGGGTAATCCAATCGACTGACAACATACACGGAGGGTATAGGAGGTCTGTCTAATAACCAGTTTGGCTTCCGTAAAGGGAAGTCGACGGTGGATGCCATTCTGTCCGTCACCAAGACGGCTGAGGTGGCAATCCAGCGCAAGAGGTGAGGAGTACGCTACTGTGCAGCGGTCACCCTTGACGTGAAATGCGTTCGACAGCGCCAGTTGGGTGGCTATCGCCGACTCGCTCCAACGCCTTCAGGTTCCCGAGTACCTGTACAAGATTCTTGGAAGTAACTTCCAGAATCGCGTACTTACACAGAGGCAGGCCAGAAACGTGTCCAGATCACCTCAGGTGTCCCACAAGGTTCGATCCGGTGTTGTGGAACACGATGTACGATGAGGTACTACGGCTTGAGTTCCCGAACGGGTTGAAGATAGTCAGGTTCGCGGACGACATCACCCTGTAGATATGTGGTGAATCCATCGAAGAGGTCGAGTTAACGGCCTCGCACTCCATCGGCATTGTGGAGAGATGGATGAGTTCCAGGCAATTGGAGCTATCCCACCATAAGACTGAGGTCGCGGTGGTGAATAATCGGAAATCGGAGCAACATGCGACAGTGCAGGTAACAGCACAATACACTCGAAGAGGTTCTTGATGTATCTTGGGGTCATGGTTGACAAAAAGCTGTCCTTTGTTAGCCACGTCGATTACGCCTGCAAGAAAGCCTCTATGACTGCATCGGCATTATCCCGCATGATGTCGAATAGCTCGACGGTGCAAGGGAGTAAGCGCAGGCTCCTGGCTCGTGTCGCCCTGTCCATACTGAAGATACGGCGAGCCGGCATGGATCACCGCCTTGAGTTCCAAGAGCTACGTTTGTAAGCTAGAGAGTACGCACAGGCTTAAAGGGTGTCCACGATGAAATTGCCACACTATGAAATTGCTCTAACTTTTTAACCGTTGGGTAGAATTTAATGAAAATTTGGGTGGATTTAGTTCATAGTGCATTATTTACATCCTGCAAGTCGCGGAAATGGAGTCGAAAGAACAGCTCGTGCGTGATAAAATCTTGCGCATTAATCACGAGAACAAGGATCTCTCGCATCGTTCCATCGCTAAAACGTTGGGAATCGCGAATTCCACGGTGTCGCGAGTGATTAAGCGGTTCGAGGAACGGTTGACCACCGATCGAAGCCCAGAAGTGAAGGAAAAAGTATTCCGTACAACACCAAAAATCACAACCGCGTAGTTGGGGCCTTCAAGCGAAATCCGAACGCCTCCGTTCGGGATGTGGCTAAGAAGCTGCACCTAAGCCGATGTTTTGTCCAGAAGGCCAAAACTAAGGCTGGGCTTCGAACGTTCAAGGTACAAAAGGCCCCTAATCGCGACGAGAAGTAGAACAAGTCCGCCAAAACTCGTCCCAGGAAGTTGTACCTCAACATGCTGACGAAAGTTGAATGCTGCATCATGGACGACAGAAACATATGTGAAGGCCGACTTCAAGCAGATCCCCGGCAACCTGTTTTTCACGGCCAAGGATAAGTTCAGCGTTCCGGAGCATGTCCGCACTCAGAAGATGTCCAAATTTGCGAAGAAATTCCTGGTTTGGCAAGCCATCTGCACGTGCGGGAAGCGGAGTGCACCTTTCGTGACCCAGGACACAATGAACGGACAGATGTACATAAAGAGTGCCTCCAGAAGCGGCTGCTTCCTCTCCTGAAGGCCCACAACGTCCCAACAATCTTCTGGCCGGATTTGGCCTCATGCCACTCACCCAAGGTCGTGCTGAAGTGGTATGCGGACAATAAGGTCAATTTCGTGCCGAAAATGTTCAACCCTCCCAACACTCCGGAGCTCCGCCCCATCGAGAAGTACTGGGCGATTATGAAGCTAGCACCTTCTTAAACGACCTAAGGTAACTAGAAATCAGAAGAAAAATTAGTATTTTCCATTTAACTCCAACTACCTTTGCTTATCTTCGACAGATACGCGTATTTCGTCTACAATGTGCAGACTTCTTCAGTGTCTCGTACTAATAACCCGACTTAGTACGAGACACTGAAGAAGTCTACACACTGTAGACGAAATACGCGTATCTGTCGAAGATAAGCAAAGGTAGTTGGAATTAAATGGAAAATACTAATTTTTCTTCTAATTTCTGAGTTACAGGTATTCCACTAAACAGCTCAAACCCTTTGGGACCTAAGGTACTGAAGACAGTCGAGGAACTGAAGAAAGTATGGGTTTACATGCAAAAACGGTTGATTCACAGGTTGTGCAGAATCTTATGGCCGGGGTTAAGGCCAAGGTGATGGCATTTGCGTATGGGACTGTAAATAAAATACGAGTAAAATGGTAAAATGAAGTTTAATAGTTATTTCTCAATCCCTGAAAATTTGATGGCAATCGGATGAAAACTCGAATTTTGCGAATCAATTTTGTGTGTGGCTAGCTTCGATCGTGGACAACCCTTATGTTCCTAAGAGTGGTTAGTGCATACTCGAGACGGTCTGCGTCCTACTCGGAAGATGCCAATAGGCATGGTCATAAAAGAGGACGTAGAGTGCTTCGAACAACGTGGAACAAGAGGTATTTGGAAGACCACCAGAGCCGCGAATCGTTGCACAAGCTGAATGAAATAACTCCGCCAAAGGTCGGTGTTTTTAGACAATACCTGCTCAAATATGGGCATGAACAGTCCTACACATGCAGCGCGTGCGCGGGAGTTGAGAAAACCGCTGAACACGTGTTCTTCGCATGTCTTCGCTTAGACGGCGCGAGATCCGGCTCCAGATCGTCCTTGATCTCCAACAAAAATGGCGAAACGACCAAAGGCAGGTCGCAGGACCACCTAACCACTAAAGCCCTAAGTAGTTAGACTTACAGGATACCTAACTCATCCCCACACCCTGAGTTCTTCAGGTGTCTGGGTGCAAATTTTTCCATCCCGTCTAAAAAAGCCCTCTCAAACAAGATAACAAACAATCGACATTTACGCTTCTTTGGCTTGAAATTAAACGAGGGTAATTTCACTGCACCTGCTAAATTTTTTTTCTGTGTACACATGAATTTCTAAACACCCCAAAATTAAATCCGATTGACTCAAATCCGGTCAAAAGTGTGGCTACTCAAAAGAATTCTCATAAACCTGACTTAAATACGTAACCTATTGGCATATTTTGGTGCCATAATAAACCATATCGATTTCTAGAGGCTTGCATAGAACTTTAAAAAATCCTAAAGGGCGATACGGTCAAAATTTGGTCAATATCAACTTGACGTATTTCTTTCAATTTTGCATTTAAAAACCTGAACACCCCTCATTTTGAAGGTGTGTGTGTGTAGAATGTTGCTCTATTTTGATTTTGGAATTCACTCTTCAGTTGTCAAAATGCCGTCCAAGCAAGAAGAGCAGCGTATCAAAAATTTTGCTCGCGCATCGCGAAAATCCGAGCTACTCGCACGCAAAGTTGGCAAAATCGCTAAAAGTTGCCAAATCAACCGTTACAAATGTAACCAAAGTGTTTGGGGAACGTTTCGTCGACAGCTAGGAAGTCTGGATCGGGGGAAATCGAAAACCGGAAGCCGCTGAGACGACAAAGACGAGTTGCCGGTAGTTTCAAGCGAAACCCTAACCTATCTCTCCGAGATGCCGCAAATAAGCTGTATATGTCTACAACCGTGCATCGAGCCAAAAACGAGCCGGACTATCGACTTACAAGAAGGTAGCACCCCAAATCGCGATGATAAACAAAATACGACGCCAAAGCGCGATCCCGGAGGCGGTACACGACGATGCTGACGAAGCTTGACTGCGTGGTAATGGACGACGAAACCTACGTCAAAGCGACTACAAGCAGCTTCCCGGACAGAGTTCCTCTACGCCAGTGGGAAGGGGAAAGGTAGCAGATATTTCAGCGACGATGAAACTGTCAAAGTTCGCAAAGCAGTATTCGTCGGCAAGCCATCTGTACCTGTGGCTTGAAAAGCAGCATTTTCATAGCTTCCGGACTGTCAACCAAGAAATGGACGTGAAAGAGTGTTTGAATAAACGTCTGCTGCCTTTCCTGAAGAAACACGGTTGTTCCGTACTGTTTTGCCGGATTTGGCATCTTGCCATTACGGTAAAAGGCCATGGAGTGTACGCCGCCAACAACGTGCAGGTGGTTCCCAAGGACAAGAACCTCCCCAACACGCCAGAGCTCCGCCCAATTGAGAAACACTGGGCCATTGTCAAGCGGAACCCAAAGAAGACCAAAAACTGCTAGCACGAGCAGCAGTTCCAAGGCAAACTGGCTTTCTGCGGCGGAAGAAGGTGGACAAGGTGGCTGTACAAAATCTGATAGCAGGGTCTGCTGTAAGGCCCGGCCAATTCGGATTTGGAAAAGCGGAAGCCTCAACCGAATATTTTTCCTGAATTTATACTAATTGAACTTGAAAAAGAATGTTAATCGGATTTTTAAATAAACGATTTCACCTGATTTACACGCGTTTTCCCTTGACTAAATTTTGACCGTATCACCCTTTAAGGAAAGCTGGATACTTTGATGTATAATCATCACACTTGTTCCGAATTCGTGTAAGTGATTTAAAGTGTCGCGACGCTAGATTTTAGTACAAATCCGAATCCGGCAACACTTCCACTGGGGTACCCAGGAAGCATGCCCAAAGCAATGAATATGATCCTGACTGATCGATTATGTAGTCAAATTCGCATTGTACTGTTTTTTTGGCTTACACTCGTGAAGTTGACTTAAGTTGGTACCGGTATAAAAGAAGCTTCGAACAAACGTAAATAGTACTTTAGAGAAGGCGATTTTGAAATTTAGTTGAACCAGTAGAGCAGGAGAATTGTAACCATGAAATGTTCAATTTTACGATTTGGATGATGAACTGAACTTAGAATCAGACGGATTTCAATGGTTTGCCTAAAAACAATACATATGTAGATACAACAACCGGCAAGTCAGACCATGACGCACAGATGCATATGATGCCCATTGGCGTTGTTTCAGGTATATACAAGAGCAATGTCGGCAACAAACATATGAATACAATAAATATAGGAAAATATTTAAACCGATTTTAAACCAACAGTAGTGATGTTGCTGGGCAACTCACAAGTGCGGGTGGTTTATTTCAATGGAATGACAAAATATTAAAACTTGAGTATCTGAGGAAGGTATCTTGAGGAATATTGAATCTACATATTAAATTTAACTAAAGATCCTGATGCTGTTAGGTAATTTTGTATACTTTTATAATTTTTCAGCATTTGCTTCACTGTTTTCAGAATATTTATTGTTTATATTAGTGTTCTTTGTAAAATACATCGTATGTGCTATTAATGGTTTTCATATTGTGTATCATTTTTGCATTAGTATGATTGTGGGCAAGTACACCGTGTCCAATATATTCTCATACAAAAATCAAATCTTCCATTTATTTTCAAACTATAATAAGAGATTTTATTGATAACTTACTGATTAGGATAAATACGGCATTGATCAACCAGTACAGTGTTTTTGAATGTTAAGAACGCCTTTGTCCTTTTTGACTACGCCCCAGACGTTTTTCGAAACCGTCACAGGCGGCACGCACGGACTTCCATCGGCATTTCTCCAGAAATTCGTTTACTACGGGTTTGAATTGGTTCAGGATGACGCCCTGTGGTCATTTTTACCTGCTAGCATGCATGACCATACGAAATAATCTATGATTCAGATTCAAGGAACTGGGAGGCCATTCATTCTTTTGTCCAAAGAGTCGGTCTTACCCCGGCACCCGTGCGCCCCAACGATTTGCAGTATGCGATGGCCTCCGTCCTGCTGAAACACATAGTGATCATCTAAACACTCTTTTTAGAAGATATTCTAAGTAGCATTAACGGCTTAAGCACCGAAATAGTAATATTGATTATGACTTAGCAAGTCATATTTATGTTATCTAAACCAAATGGCAACATGTGTGCTACTAGGGTGGCTTGACAACTTTCCCCAAAACTTCCGTTTTATAATATACGGCATTCACTTTAACGACATTTTGATGAAAACCAGTGGTAATTTGCCTCGCTTGCAAATTGCTCTCCAAACCATCACTGACGCAGCACATTGGAACCGTGGGATATTCCAATCACTCTCTGGAACAGTTCTCAAAGAGAGAGCCCACAATCTGTCCTTCTGGACATAGTGGAATTGTTGAAAGACGAATAACTTTTCGTCGGAAGAGATAAATTCTTCCCCACCGTGCCGCGACAAAAGCAGACTTGCTCTTTTGAGTCGTTTTTGCTTGGAAGGTTCCGAAACTCCGTGAACCTTACGTCTCTTGAAAGCTTGGAATCCGAGGTCATTTTGCAGTATATTGTGCATTGACGATCTCGAAAAATTCAGATCTGTGGCCATTTTACGTACAGAGCGGTGTGATTTTCGTCTAATCCGTTCCCTGACCACTTTAACAACTCGTGCAGTCCGCACCGTACGGGTACGACCGGATCTCTTTCGGTCATCCAACGAGCAGGTGTCACGGTACCTTCGGATGGTTCGGTACACAAAATAACGATTTACTCCAAGGTTTTCAAATTTCTGAAAATAGCGCCCGGGCGCTCACCTTTTAAAAACTGTTTTATCACCACAGCACGAAACTCTTTCATCGCTGGTAAAAGATATACACCGAATGAAAATAATCGGACATAACCTAAAAACGTTTGTATAAACATAGTGCACAACTACACCAACACATACGTAAAGCATGTTGAGTAGTTGCACAACACCAATGCAAGGAAAACGTGTATGAGAATATATTGGACACGGTGTAGGATGACTGAGGAGATGACAGACAGACAACAACCGACTGGATCGTGGGTAATTGTCTGGCTATTGCAGTATTAAACATGGAATGAAGCTTGATAAAATAAAACGAAGAAGATTATTTGATCCATTTGCAGCCTGTTTTTGAAAACCCGTAAAGGGAATGCCATATTTTCAATCTATTTATATGCAGATTTGTATGGGAGTAAAAGCAGGTCACATTTAAGTAAATAATTGAGCTTCTTATACTATTCCCAAGTAACACTTGAAGTTTTATTGTGGTTTTAAAGCACATTTAATGGCTAAATCATGGTCTTCAGAACCCTCATAAAACCAAAATTGTTACTTGGGATTAGCACTTAATTCAAATTTTGATGCAAAAAAATTAAAAACTATTCTAATCAAATGATGCATGTTCAGTCAAAAGAGAGTTATAAGCGTTCAAAAACCTTTCACTTTAGCGTAACGCTCTCATTTTTCATAATTTTGAAATAACAGCCGGTTTAGAAAAGAGAACGGTAGTCCTACATTGAAAATCTGACATATCTACTATATCGACTCTCAGTGTAAAAACGAACACCCAACCCATCGTCAAAATGTGTACGAAGTGTAGAAGGGATAGCTGCGATAGAAACTGGAGGGTGAACTTACTACTGAATCAATGGTTGATTGGTGAGGATAAAACAATTTAAGGCCAAACAACACAACTTCTTAAGTTTACTGTTCGCATCAGTACACATTGGTCCGAAAGGGCGATTTTCAGGAATAAAATAAAAAGTGCACTTACATGACGTGTAATCAAATTGGTGTCTTCAAAGAAGTTTTTGGTAAGATTAAGGCGCATCTGAAAAAAAGGGGCCGTCCATAAACTGCGTTCATCGGGGCACGATTTATTTTTTTTTAACTTTTTTGTGTGACGTTCTAGGCTTTCGAAACATTCTACAAAATTGTAGAACTTGCTACATGGGGCAACCATCATGCCGCATATAATTTTACCTATTGGCATGTGCAGTGAAGAAGCACAGGAGACCCGAAATAAATGTATCAAAGATTCAGGAAGAATCATGCCCGGAAATTCAGCAGAGTTGCTAATTTAGAAGATGTCTTTAAACGGCTTCTTCTAACTTCGAATCCTATCATTTCACTTAAAAATAGAATCACTGCGTCAAAACCCATCCAATATCGAGAAAGCGGTCAAAAACTGCTTAATTGAATAACGAAAACTGTTACGATCCTAAATGGTATCATTTTGTCCACCATTTAATAGTCTGTAAAATTCAATAATTGAGCAAGGTTCATTCATTTTAAAATTGATTGATTTTAAAAATGTTAAAGCCGGCGTCGGTGGTGTAGTGGTAAGCGTGACTGCTACTGGCACCCCAGTGGGTCTGGGTTCAATCCCAGTCGACGTCGGTGGTTTTTCTGAGGCGAAAAAATCTTGGTCACGTCTTCCTTCGGAAGGGAAGTAAAGCCGTTGGTCCCGGTTCATAGTCATGAGTCGTTATGTAGGGTCCAGGTGGTGGTCGACTCGACTCGAGTCGAGTTATTAGTACGAGACACTGAAGAAGTCTGCACATTGTAGACGAAATACGCGTATCTGTCGAAGATAAGCAAAGGTAGTTGGAATTAAATGGAGATTACTAATTTTTCTTCTAATTTATAGTTACAAGTATTCCACTAAACAGCTCAAACCCTCTAGGATTCATAAGCAAGTTAGAAAGTTTGTGTCAAAAAGAAAATTGTAGAACACTTTTGAAGCCACGTTTTTGTTTAATCAACCACTGATGTCTATTACGTATTTTATGCAAAAAACATGAAAAAAGAGACGTTTAAAACATGTTTATCTCTAAAACGACACTAAATGATAATGTAGCTAAAAGTTTAAATGAAACTGTTATACAGGAAATTTTCTAAGCTTTCGAATGAAGGTGAAGAATTTAGCTAAGTAACTTGTACCAAAACATTAAAAGTTCAATAACTCCGTATACTTTGAGATTTGAACATTTTTTTAACGTAGGACTACGTTTCTCTTTTCTGTACCGGGTGGCATTCCAAAATTTTGAAAAATGAGAGCGTTATCCAAAAGTGAAAGGTTTTTGACCGCTTATCACTCTCGTTCAACTAAACAGAATGACTTCATTCATACGCGAATGCGTATGCGTATTATCATGTGCATTTGCCATACAAATTTGCATATCAACAGGTTGAAATTGTGTTTTCCCTAACACGGTCGTAGGAAACGGGTAGCAAACGTCTTCTTCGTCTTCTTCAAAATAATTTTGCTTTGTTGCCGGTGTCTGATTTTTCAATTGTGGCCCGGCCCTTATTATTGAATTTGCTTCGTGCTGCATTTTCGTGACTCCCTTCTTTCTTGGCTATGCTATCTACGCTAGTATATAGCTGGGGGCAAAAGAAATTGGTTCAGTGCTCGCAAGCAGCTTCATGCCGCCGGTTTGAACGAGGCTTTGCTCTCCCGTCAAAGTCCGTTTGGTTGTGGTATAGGAGACAAAGCAATGCCGGATATTTAACGGTTGAATTTTTTACCAACGCGTTATATTATCACCGTCCTTTTCAGGACGATTAATTGACTTAAACAGTAACAGAGTGTTTGCTTGAGTAAAATTTTCATAATATAACCTATGCCACCATTGAATAGCATAACCCAGAAAGAAAAGCGTCAAGTAAAAGAAATATGAAGCAAAAGGAGACAGTTCAAAGTGAAATAATAATTCAGCGCCAACATTAGACTAGGGCGAATCTACGTTTGTAAACAATGCACACTGGGCCAGAATGAAAAATTAGCAGGAATAAATTATTTTCACCAAGAAGATGCAACTTTAGAACAAAACTGTCGTCGGTAAAGTTGCAGCTTCTAATTAGGGCTTAAATTTGATATCAGTTTCAGTTAGGGTGGTCCATGAATATATTGAAATAAAAATTCTATCTTTCACATTTCTTGACATAGAGCAATACAATGTTCGACAAAGTTGTTCCTTATTAAATTTAGAGCAACTTTGCTGCAAGAACCATAGTCGTAGGTCTTTTGTGTCATTAGTTATGTACATTTTAACACTTAAGAGTAGGGTGGCCCTGAAAAATTAATATTTTTCGCCTAACTTTTTCATTTTAAGTTTTATGAAAACGGTGTTTTTAGCAAACTTTTAGAGTTTGTTCAAATACATACTTTGATGAAGAAAAAACGTAATTTTAAACATTTTTTCAAAAGATATCGTGATTTGAGTCCAAAATTTACGATTTTTTTAAATAACATTATTTTTTAGAGGGGGAAAAACGGGAATGCAAATACAATTGCATATGAATGGCAAAGATAAGAGGTCTCTTTTGTATATAAATACTCAGGTGAATTTGGAAGAATTTGAGGTTAAATGGTATCATGAATGTATGTCTTTTTTTTTAAATAAAATGCTTGATTTTTGTTAAATGTTGATGGCAATGGCGAATAAATCACCATATTTCAATAAAAAACCAATATTTGCAATGTGTTCATTTTTAAAATAAACACACATGCCAAAAACGTACCAAAATTTTAAATTTTGCGAAGTATAGTGTGCCATTTAAAAGTGAAGAAGGCTGCCATTTTATTCACGTCTTGCTAGCTTTCAGATTTTTTTAAGTGCTGAAAATTTCTGAATGGTTTTATAATAACGGTTTTTAAATTATTCAATCATTTACTAGTACCCCACATAACGCTCTTGGCAAAGATATCTATAATATTTAAGTTTTCGAAACGTGAAAATGTTGACAGCACAGGAAAACAAAATAATTAAACAAAATACCATTTGTGTGAATATTTTTACAACCATGAGTTTTCAATTAGAATATTAGATTGATAAAGGATTTTTCAGGTTAATTATAAACTTGAAATCAATAGTTATGCTGACCTATGATAATCTTGAAAGCATTAGTGATGTGTTCTGAGGATAATGATATTTTATTGGAATAGTGTTCCAAGTTATACCAATTTGAAGTACCTTAATTGTGTAAATTGATGTACAGATAATTGGATGCTAATGAAACGAATATTGTACTTGCCAAACTTTTGTTTAATTTGTTGAAATTTTGCGATCGATATTGATTTTTACGATTAGCTGATGGAAAGAGGAACTTGTGCAATAGATTCAGGACATGATTGGGCATTGTAACCTCAAAAAATTAAGATTATCAAATTCATGAAGAGGCATATAATCTTCATAAAGGGAAGCTCATACAGGCTTCGAGAAAAATAAATGAATACATACAGTGATTTTTTGTACGAAATATGTTAATCAAATTAAAATAATTAGTCCTTTCCGGATATTTTGAGACAAAATCTCGATAGAATTAAAAAGAGAAAAGCCCATTACAATAGAATCAACCACGATGTATTATTCAAACAAACAGTCTGGTAATGCAAAAAAAAAAAACTGTATAACTTACGACCGCAGAGATACATGTTGATGGCAATACAAAATACAAATAAAAATTATTACATTCATGCAAAAGAACCTAATGCTGAACTTCAAAATGAAATTTATAAATACAAAATAAGCTGTATTCTTGCTTATGCAAACCAACATATTAAAGAATATGAACCACATTTTACATAAAAGCACAAAAAAATAATATTCAGAGTAGACGAGGGGCGGATTGTAAGGAGTGTATCGAAAAGTAGTTATAAACTTCCAAATAATAAAATAGGCATGAAAACATGGTTAAAATTAACATACTATTTCAGTTTATTATAGCTTAACATGTTTACAAAAGATCCAAACGGAAAAACTAGTCATCATGTTCATTTCTGTAGAATGCCCGTACCTTTGATTTGACACCTGCCATCAAATTCTGCACAGTGACCTTTGTGCACTTCCTGGATGCCGCTGCCCAATTTTTCTTAAAATCGGTCATGTTTTGGGACACTGTACCATCCTTCTTAAATATACGCTTGACTATTGTCCAATAGCGTTCGATCGGTCGCAACTGGGGACAGTTTGGTGGGTTGATGTCCTTTTCTACGAACTTGATGTTATTCTCCGTCAGCCACTGTAGAGTGGATTTGGCGTAATGTGCCGATGCCAAATCTGGCCAGAAGAGAGGAGGGGACTGGTGCTTTCTATACAATGGTAGCAACCTGTTCTTCAAACATTCCTTTTGATAAATCTCAGCATTTATAGTTCCTTTTGTATAGAAAATTGAAGAACGCAAGCCACATGTGCAAACAGCTTGCCAAATGAGCACCTTCTGACCGAATTTCTCCATCGCAACAGTCGTATCTGCGGTTGGCACACGTTCCCCAACAGATTTAGTATAAAACTGCGGCCCCGGTAGCGTTCTTGAATCTTCTTTAACGTATGTTTCGTCATCCATCAAAATGCACTGGTCGACATTGTCCAAAATGCAGCTGTACAGCTTTCGAGCCCTGGTTTTGCACGAGACTTTTGTTCCGGAGTTTGTTTGGGCACTTTCTGCTTTTTGTACGTCTTCAAGTCATTCCTGCGCTTGATTCGTTGAATCATTCCGATGCTGGTCCTGAACTTCTTGGCTAGATCGCGAGTAGAGGCAGATTTGTTCCGTTGAATATAATCCACAACTTTTTGGTCCAAATCGGGGTTGCTGGAGCCGGGTTTCCGGCCACTTCTTGGTAAATCCTTGAGGGAGCACTCCTTACCAAACTTTTCGATGATGCGTTTTACACTTGCCGGGTGAACATTTACTCTTTTCGCAATCTGGTTGTAAGTAACACCCTTTTCGGTGCACCAAGTGTGCAGAATTTTCTTTTTAGTCTCAAATTCAATTCGCGACATTTTGAATACAACTTTATCAACGGAAATGAATGAACCGAATAATCATTTTTGACATGTAAACAAAGCAAATGGCGCTTACACGCTAAAAATATATACAGTAGTTTATGCGTAATAACGCATCGAATGTTTATAACTACTTTTCGATACACTCCTTAGTATAGAGAGTATGTACGAAAGAAATGTTAAATGGTTTGACGGATATTCAGTGTATTAATTTACCTTGCGATTTGTATAATCATCTGATTTGAGTATAATCAACTTAGCGTGAAACGAAATACAACTTGCAGTAAGCTATGCAAAATCCTCCTCACTTTGTTACAGTAAACAAAACCAACACAACGCATTGACATGGGAGACCGTTAGCTATAAATACCAGCTAGCTAGCAGTTGATTCTTGTAACGAACTTTGACAGCAACGGACCTGAACAGGAGCAGCAGCAACAGTTTATCAAGATCATCAAGACGGAAAATTTCGGTCAGTCACGACAATGGCAGAATCATAATCTATCACTCACATGATTTTGTTGATTATCGAAGAAATAATGACATATTTGGTACATAGGCCGAATCAAGGAGCTAGGCTAACATTACATCCCCTAAGCCCATATAGAAAAAAAAAAGTTTCAAACAACAGCATCGATTATCTGTTATTAACGAACATTATATATTACTGATAGATCAAGAAAGACATCTTTAAAATCTCTGTTTATTAAAAGACCACTTTAATTACAAATTTTATCAAAATAAAGCTTCTTAAGCCATACACTTTGTAAAAGACAGTGTGTTGTTAAAATTATATTTTCATGGTTAAAATAATTTCTTCCTCGTCCCACAAATTAACCTTCATGATAGGTATTTGAATAATATTTCCATATTTTTACCTTTTGCAAACTGAATAACTATATCAAATTCATCGATTAAAACTAACACATTGCAAATATTAGTTTTTTATTGAAATATGGTGATTTATTCACCATTGCCATCAACATTTAACAAAAATCAAGCATTTTATTTAAAAAAAAAGACATACATTCATGATACCATTTAACCTCAAATTCTTCCAAATTCACCTGAGTATTTATATACAAAAGAGACCTCTTATCTTTGCCATTAATATGCAATTGTATTTGCATCCCCGTTTTTCCCCCTCTAAAAAATAATGTTATTTAAAAAAA
The DNA here is from genome assembly GCA_034211315.2 of Aedes japonicus. NCBI lineage: Eukaryota > Metazoa > Arthropoda > Insecta > Diptera > Culicidae > Aedes > Aedes japonicus. The sequence continues at coordinate 3,744 of JASCZW010002734.1, read as the reverse complement.
TCGTAAATTTTGGACTCAAATCACGATATCTTTTGAACAAATGTTTAAAATTACGTTTTTTCTTCATCAAAGTGTGTATTTGAACAAACTCTAAAAGTTTGCTAAAACACCATTTTCATAAAACTTAAAATGAAAAAGTTAGGCGAAAAATACTAATTTTTCAGGGCCACCCTACTCTTAAGCGTTAAAATGATCATAACTAATGACACAAAAGACCTACGACTATGGTTCTCACAGCAAAGTTGCTCTAAATTTAATAAGGAACAACTTTGTCGAACATTGTATTGCTCTATGTCAAGAAATGTGAAAGATAGAATTTTTATTTCAATATATTCAAGGACCACCCTAACTGAAACTGATATCAAATTTAAGCCCTAATTAGAAGCTGCAACTTTGCCGAAGACAGTTTTGTTCTAAAGTTGCATCTTCTTGGTGAAAATAATTTATTCCTGCTAATTTTTCATTCTGGCCTAGTGTGCAATGGCTTTCGTAGTTATTTTCTTCTGAATTGAAACCTTTTAACATAAATGAATATCAAAGCATTTTGAAAATCGAAAGTTTATTTTTCTGCTTACGTTTGTTGTAACGAGTTATTATTTGATTTTTGCATGCAACTTATGGGTAGTCAATGTTATGTTGCCTGAAAATACATGCTCTTGAACCTAACGAGCATGACTTTTATCAAGACTGGTTCATACATGTAACTTTATTCATGAAGTCATGAATTCAACAAATAAGATCGGAGTTCGTTTCTTAGTTTTTTTGGCTCATAAAAACAGAAACTGGGTTGTTTCCGTATGTCGAACCAGGTTGAAGAACCTAAACCGACCAAAGAAGCGATTTTGCGCTCTTTTTAGCCTGATTCGTCAGTTTTTTTTTTCAATTAAAAAAATCACTCTGTATTTCGGTAGAAACTTAAGAGAAATCTTCCAAGGAGAGACGTCCTTTTTTTAAAAAAAAAAAAAGTCTCGGAATCAAATGGGAGTCTTTCTAACGAAACCCTATCATGCGCATTTTACCTTAATGACCGAAAGTCACGTTAATAAAGATAGAAGAAAAAAGCCCAGCTCTATTTTTAAATGGAGCAAGTCTATTTTTCCCATGAATATAACCCCGCACTTGACCTTTGCAAATTCAGGAACGAGAGTCCTCCTCAATAGCGACAGATGAATGCCACCTTCCGATTTCGTGTCAAACTTCCTGGGCTCATTACTGTGGCGACCTTTCGCTTAGCATGCTTTGATCGCGTTAATCGAAAACTTTTCGTGCCTGACATTAAAGTTTGGTTGCCTCAAGCGACACGCCGAAGTGCGTGGGACGATCCTAATAACCGTTCCGGTGGAAAAATCTATAAAGAAGGAAATCGTACACTGCTGCGGGACAGATTGAATGCTGTATGAGCCAATAGAGTAAGTGGACGGATTCCAACCCGTGACGGTAATCATTGCTGAAAAATAAACTACACGACCAGGAAGAATGTGTCACCTACCTGTCGGTTCCGTTCGTCCGTTATCCGTGAGATCTGTATCTTTTTCCGACCCATCCTGTCCGCCTACTTTGCGATGAACCTGCTCCGCCGTCAGCCGTTGAAACAAACTTTCAATTTACGTCCTCCAGCTTTACCGGGATTGATTGCCCAACAGAGCGGTGCGCAGCAACTCCCCCAACAATCCCACTAGATTAGCAACGAAAAAAGCCCAGCACCGAAACACGTAATCGCCGACACTGGCATTCAGGGAATCCACGAGAGGGGGAAAAAAACAATACCGGAACCGTAACAAAAATATGTCGCACTGCTTGCCAGAAGAAAATAACACTCCGTTGTTTTCCCTCAGCGCAGACACACACTCACTAACACAAGCACATACACATACACACACGCGCGCTCGGACTACTGCCGGGAAACTCTTTTGCCCGTGATTTCTTGCTTCCTTCTTCCTGACTCCCCACGTGCGCGCACTTCCTCTTCTCTTCTTCTTTTTCCTCCGATTCTTCCGCTTCTACACTCCAGCAGCAGGAAGTGTTTCCACCTTAAACACAAGTTTCATAACACGGTTGCTTTTTCCGGTGGCTGAAAATAACAAAACGACTGCCGGTGTACTTGTTTTTGTCGTAGGTTGTTCCGCCGATCCTGCACCTCAGCAAAGGGGGACACGACCCACGATCTGCAAAGAGAACAGAAAAAATAGAAAAGTCAGAGTGCGACTAGAATAAATGCAGAATAAATATTCATGGTTTTTATGTGTTTCGTTGTTTTTTTTTACTTTCTGCATTTCTGCAGCGGTCAGGCCGAGTTCCAGCCGGCAGCCAGAGCACGCCAATCCCGCCAACTAAGGTTTAAAATGCGTGCAGATAAAATGGCATGGTCGTAAAGTTTCTCGCCGGTTGCCACCTTCTCCGCCGCAGCTTTGGGTCAACTCGTTGGGGGCCACGGATGACGACGGGTTGGCCGAGGGCAACCGAGTCGTGGCATGCTGCCTGTGCGATTTGTGTAAATTATCGGAGGGGTTTTCTTTCCGATGCGCTATTTTCAATCAGAATGGCAGAAATGGCATTTTAAAGTGAACCGACTGACGTTTTTTTTTTTCAGTTATTTTGAATTTCAACAATCGAAATTGTCAATTAGCCTTAGATTGTAGTTAGTTTAACCTGTATGTTTACTATAGGTTTTTTTATATGTGTATGTGATTGTGTGTGTTTTTTTTTCTTTTTAAAAAATGTCTAGTCAAAAAAATCCATAAGTTGTATAGTTATAAGTGTTAGATAATTTAAAATTTAAAGTTAATGTGTTATGTAGACCATACTTTAAATTCTCGCCCTTTTTCCCATCCGTAATTTGTAATTCCAATAACCTCGAGACGGCCCCACGTAATCGGCCCTATCCTCCTAACTTTAGTTTTAAGATAAATGATTTATAAAATTATGAAAATTTGGCTCTGTAAGTTGATTCGATTGAGCCTGTACAAATAAATGATTATTTAAAAAAAAATCGAAATTGTTGAAACTTTCAATGTTGAATATATTTGGATTTCGAGATTTTGGAATTTGCTACAAGATGGCTTTCTTCTCTACACAGATAAAAAGAAACAATCAATTTTATGCGTTATCTAATGGGCATAAAGCGAACGCTAGATTTGACAGGAGATAATAGGATACTACATGTAAATTTAAGCCAAATTACGCCTGAATCTAGCCTGTTGTAGGAAAGATAACTAACATTGTTGTACGGTGCATGAAAGATTGCAAACAATTTCGTTGTTTACGCCTCCTTTGGCTTGGAATTAAACGAGGGGAAATTTTGAATTTTTTGAATTAATTATTTTTTTCTGTGTACTTAAAAAATTATTAAAACAGTCATAAAATTACCATTTTAAAACAAATAAAATAAGAGAACTACAAAGATTTTTTGGAATCATCAGTTATTGCGACTAGCTTCGAGCTTCAACAAGAATAAAAATGGCCGCCAACACAAATCTATAAAACTAAAAGACTTTCACATGCAATACTTTTATGTCTTGCATTTTGGATTCTTGGAACTGAATCTTAAAATAACACACTTTTCTTTGATACGCTCTCAAAAAATAAATAGGGGAAATGGTTCTAATTTGGGTCTACGTATCTAGAATTCAGCCTATGCTTAAAATTCAAATATTTTTTGATCATTTTTTTCCTTATCAAACATATACACTAGTACTTTCTAGATAACATATAAATGTGAGATTTTTCTTTAAAAACAGGCATTTT
>JASCZW010002733.1:0-25025 GCA_034211315.2 Aedes japonicus | reverse complement strand
GGAGGATCATCAAACACACATGTGCTCACAGGGCATATATTTCTTCACCATCACAATGACCATCATCACACATCACCATCACATTTCACACATCACAATAACCACATGCCCGCTTCACACACCAGCAATTACAACGGCAACGGCACACAATGCACCACGCAAATATTTGTCACACCACCATGTTTTTCTTCTTCACGCTTCTTCACACACCATTTGCTTCTTCACATGGCACCATCACACTTCTTCTTCATCATCACATCACAGCAATTTTTCACACACACCATCACATCTTCACACATTTTTTCACATCATTTGCTTCTTCTTCACACCATCTTCACATTTAATATCTTCTTCATTTTTCACAGCAAATGTTTGCTGCTTCATCACATCATCACATTTCACAGCACACCATCAAACAAATATTTTTGCACACAGCTGTTCACCAATGCCATTGCCATTTCACACTATTTCACAAATGTTTACCACCATCACAGCACACACAATCACACACCATTTCTTCAGCTTCACACCATCACCATCAAATATTTACTTCAAATATTTCTTCATTTCTTCTTCTTCTTCTTTTTTTCTACTTCTTCAACCATTGCTTTTTACCATCTACATCGTCATGCCATCATCTACAGCTAAACCATTTTCTTCTTCTTTTTTTTTTTTTTTTTTCTTCTTCTGCATTTCTTCTTCTTCTTCTTCATTTGTTTTCACATATTATTTTTCTTCTTCTTCATTTTACATTTTTCTTCTTCTTCTTCTTCATGTTTTTTTCTTCATTTCTTCTTCATTTCTACAGCTACATGTGTGCTTCACATATCTTCTTCTTCTTCTTCTTCTTCTTCTTCTTCTTCAATAGCATTGCCGCCACGCATTCTTCTTCTTCTTCACATGCCACCATCATCTTCACACACCATATTTTTTCTTCTTCTTCTTCTTCTTCAATTTTCTTCTTCTTCTTCATTCACATCAATCACCATGCACCATGATCTTCACATCAATATTTGCTGTTTTTTTTTTTGCCAAAGCAACAACATCTACTTCGTCGTCACCGTGTGCAATATTGGCAGGCATGTCACGCGCACATTGCTGCGTGTGTATCGCGCAGCGCGCGCTGTCGCGCGGCAACCACCACCGTCAAAAACGGCAGTGACATCGTCGGCACATCGGTGCGGTATCAGCAAGGCCATCATTCAATAAATATCATGTACTTCATCATCAATATCACCATCAACGATCATCAATTGTTTATAATAAAGGTATAACAGCGTGTATATAAAGGTGTGGCAATCATATATAAAAATATATAAAAAAAAAAAAAAAAAAAAAAAAAAAAAAAAAAAATATATATATATAAAAAAATATATATATAAATGCATAAAAAAAAAAATATATATATTTACATAAAAATATATATATGAAAAAAAGATAAATATATATATGATATAAAAAAAATATACATGATAAAAAAAATAAAAAATATATTTTTTTTTTTTTTTTTTTTTTTTTTTTTTTTTTTTTTTTTTTTTTTTTTTTTTTTTTTTTTTTTTTTTTTTTTTTTTTTTTTTTTTTTTTTTTTTTTTTTTTTTTTTTTTATATATTTTTTTTTTTTTTTTTTTTTTTTTTTTTTTTTTTTTTTTTTTTTTTTTTTTTTTTTTTTTTTTTTTTTTTTTTTTTTTTTTTTTTTTACTGTTTTTTTTTTTTTTATGAAATGTTTTTTTTTTGATCAATCAATCACACACAACCATCATCACAATGGCGCGCCATGATCAATCACATGTCAATCAACGAATCAATCACCATCACAGCAGGCGGTGCAGTACAAAAACTGATCCAACGTATCCACATTCTGTATGTTGCTGATTCTGAATACGATGGGTCACCGGCTGTTGTTACATTTACAGAATATAACTCATGAGAAAAAACAGTTTAGTGCAGATTATTGTAATATTATTGCGCGCAGTAGAAATGTATGCCAAAATAGCTTAATTTCTTCGTGAGTGCCGCGCCAGCAGTAAATGTCTTTTTAATCAGTTCGTTTATCGCGAGAAACAGGCCCTTTCAGGCATGTGTGCAAACCTTTGCGGAGTCGATATTCAACATTCTTATTAACAACGTTTTATCATCGATTTTTAGCAAAAGTGTGGTGCCAATCACTCGTTAGGATACAGCCTCGGAAGTAAATGGGAGTCACATCATCGTTTCGTTGAAGCGCTGGAAGGCTGAAGGCCAGGGCAGGTAACTCATTTTACAGCAGCAGGCAGCGTGCGCGCGCGCAAGTACCGTCCATTAAGGAGACCCGTGCGACGTGGTTTTGTTTAGATGGGTTACGTGGATTCAAGGCGGGCGCTCAAAAACGTACCAAATTGCCCGGATTCACCATACGTCAGGCTCACAGCACTCTGTCGACGAAGTCCAGTGATTCAGGTGCCTATAGTTCGTTGGCAAGCCGAGCTGTTACAGATTGGGACGGCACCCGCAGTAGTAGCTCAGACTTAATCAGACCGACGACGGAAAGAGCGTCCGTTTTTGCACCTGACTAGGGAAATGAAAGCGCACAGCGACGAAGGGCGATCCTGTTTTCGTAATTTTAGCCCATCCGACGACATATTTCGCCTGTATAGTGCTGTGATAATATGAATTATACTCTTTAATATTAAAATTTAGTTTATATAATAATGTTACATAGAACCGAAAAGTTGTTTGCCAGTCGGTCAATCCAAGCCAACAACACCTGCATTAATTCTATGTGAAAGGGTTCCATCTGGTAGTATTCGGTACCGGGGACACTTATGTTAGGTTTAGCTTTTAATCCATCATTGAATTCAGTTCCGCCGTACACACTTCAGTTTCTATAATCGAGGTCGGTAATTTGCACTTGCATTTGTAGCTGAAAAAGTCAGTAAACTTTCAGCACATGAAAAGTAAGGAAGATTATAAAAATGTTATATATTTTTTAATAATAAGATATATGTTAAGTAATGAAGTATCTCTGCGCAGCACTTTAGAAGAATTTATGGGCTTTCTTCAATTGTTAGAATTATTTTTAAGTTTACCAAACTTATGAGCTGGAAATTTATCGAACAGATTTCGTGTATAAGAATTTTACGATTCTCACAATTTCCGTGGTCGTAAAGCATCGCGTGTTCAATGTTTAGGGATATTCAAATTGAAGTCCTCAATTGGAAAGAAAACTAGATTCAAAGTGCGTGAAATGCGAGGAGCATGCAGAGCACTGGTCACACCGATAGGCGAATAATGTGCCCACCTCTTCGTTTTTCGATTTTCCATTTACTTAGTTCAAATTAAAGTAAACACAGTGTAGTTTTTTCTATTTTATTTTTTATATTCTTTAAGTTTCACTTATGGAATAGTGAAAAAGGAGTTTTACTTAAAGAAAAATAAATCAATTTGTGTTGAAAAAAAACAGTGACAAAATAGTGCCCACTTCAAAATCGATATGTTTGATATGTTTTGAAGCCAAACGGCTCAACCTGGTCGCATTTGATTCAATTGAAAAAACGGAGAACGCAGTGCTTGGCAGCAGTTCCCTTGTGTATCCGAAAATTGGTCGTTCGTGATGTGCAAAAAGGTGAATCGCACCGGGCCAGTCGCTAAGAAGTACAGTATCCAGTAAGGCAGCGTGGTTGGCAAAATTCTTCTGAAGGTTAAAACGTTTGGATCAGTGGTGGATCACCCTGGCAGAGGCAGGAAGCGGAAAACGGATGCGAGAACGGACCGTCAAGATCATGCGCGAAGTCAAGAAGAACCCGGAAGGCGCCACTATCCGCGAGATCCAGGAAACCCTTCAGATATCAGTTTCCGGTCCCGAACCGTTCGTCGCCGGTCTCATGCACGGGGATGAATGGCAGTACCTGCCCGGAAGCGCCCATTTATCCAGCAAGGCAAACAAAGCCAAACGGCTTAAGCTTGCTGAGGACGCATGCTTTGATAAGCCCCTGGAGTTCTGGAAAACGGTTCTCTCGGACAGACGAACCAAAAATTCCGAGCTGCTGAACCGGGAAGCGGCGGGTTCGTGTTTGGTGCAGATCGGGAGAGGAGCTTCAGGAGCGCCACATCCAAGGCACGATGAAGCATGGAGGAGGAAACGTGATGGTCTGGGGGTGTTTTTCAGTGGGGTGGAGTGGGAAGCATTGTGGAAATCGACGGGATAATGACGGCGGATTCTTACATCAACATCCCGCGCAGAAAATCTGGAGGTTTCGCGGATTCAGACGTGGCCTTGAAGAGAAGTTCGTATTCCAGCAGGACGACCACCCGAAGCCATACGCGTCAAGAAGACCAAGTCTTTTTCCGCCTTGTCGGATCAAACCGCTGCGAATGGCCTCCACAAAGTCCGGACCTCAATCCCATCGAGGAATTTGTGGCGTTGAGGCGATTCTCGATGCCAGAGAGGTTGATACAACTGGTGTTGCCAATAAAAATGAACTATTTTGAAGCCATGAAGTGCGCCTGGGAAGAGCCAGATCCACAGCACCTAAAGATCCTGAGTCGAGAGCTATGTCTGGAGCGCCGGCAGGAGGTCCTGAAGGCCAAAGGAGGACCACATCAATTATTGAAAGAGCTTTATTATTGCTGAACTGTGTTAATTGAAAGCACCAAACGAAGTGGGCACTTTTATTTTGTCACTGTTTTTTTTTCAAATTGATTTTTGTTTTCTCTTAAGTAAAACTCCTTTTTGCAGTATTCTATATATGAAACTTAAAAAGAGTATAAACAATTAGATATTAAAAAATACAGTGTGTTTTACTTAATTGAACCAAGCAAACGAGAAAAATTGAAAGATAACGGTGGGCGCTTTATTTTGCCAGATCAGTGCGCGCATAAGATCAGCTTATCCAAATTTGGGTGAAGAATACCCATAATCGCGAAAAGTGCATATACCCATTTTCGGCACGCTGGCTTACCTTCCGTATTTGAGTATTTTTTCTCCTATGCCAAATTTACTGAAGCATGCATATAGTCAAATTTATCCGTAAACGAGTAAGGGCACTTTTTTGCGATTACAGAGTAAACCAAGCTTAGCGTGTAGTGTGTTGCATCACAACATATGTTTGGAAGATTTAGAAGTTCTAGTAAAAATATTCCTAGAACTCAAAGTACTCCTCAAGTACATGAGGAATGCTATAGACTCAAAAGTATTTCGAGATGATTCAGACTTATCTGAATAATATTTTTAGAGAGAATCTGCTGTCCATAGACGGTATTTTAAGTGTGTGTTCGAAGTTATTCGATATTATTTGAGAAGATTGTTCAAAGTACTCTAAAAGTACCTTATCGTATTTTGATGGCTATTGAAAGTTTGTAAACTTACACGATATTGATGCGCATTGGATTTGTTGATGAATTTTCTAATGTAGCGTATGTAAAAATGTGGATTTTTTTTTAAATTTACGCCAAAAGTGCAATTTTTTTTACTTTTTTCAATTCGTCTCACTAGAATGTAAATGTTATTAATGCATATTTGCAAAAGTTTCAGATCGATTTGAGTAAGTTCCTTTTGAATTTTTTTCAAAGATGCAGTTTTTTCTCGTTCTAACTTTTATGTCCGCCTGAGCATAACAGAAAGGCGAACTTGCCTGTATAGAACAGATATTGTTAATAACCGCAATCCTTCTTAGCAACGTCTTCACAGAAGTTGTTGGAGCCTTTTCTAATGCCAAGCGACTATTGTTGTAATAGATATTTATTTACATATTTTGAGACTTCATTAAGGAGTCCGTCAGTTGAACCGCGTAAAGTAAAGGAGAACAAGTAACTAATAAATTCCACTGAATTACTGTTGAAGATTTTCTCATCCAAATGGTAATTCGACTGCTGTATTTAACGTACTTAAGGTTAGAAGGATCATCAATTTTCAGTCATCGTTTCGAAATGTGAAGCTTTTTTCTTTCAAAATCAAAACATAGTTCGGGAAAATGTATTACTGTATTGTGCTCGCCAAGCGGACCACCGGGAATACATTTTAATTTCCAGATCTTTCAATATTAAACGAAAAACTGCTTGGTTTTTTGATATTACTAGGAGTTGATGATGAGCCTTCAACCTTAAGTCGATTCACAAAATAATGTAGATTTTACTAACATGTAATAAAAAAGCATAAACTTTTCGCTAAGATAAAATTAGAAGATATCATCGAAATGTATCCTACCAAAGCATAAACTTATTAAATTGCGTTATTCATGATAATGGGACGTATTTATGGGCATTAGTGGTACTTGAAACTTGCAGTACATTATTCGTTAATGACTAAATGATTGTCAGGCGTCTTCTGCCTATAATCAACATTTATTGCTTGCAAAATTATTGTCACTAGTTTGCGGGAATATCACCATCAGTAACTTTTTCGAACCATCCTGTACTCGCATTTTGATTTATTACTTACTAGGACATAACATTCTCTACACTCTGCACCATTGATATTATGCATGGGATGCCCTGTCTCATATTCTTACTTTCTTCCTATTCCCCGAACGATGGCCCTGCAAATGTCAAAATATGCTACAGAAATATGTATAGTAAAATGGATACAAGCGTAGCATATATAGCTGCTATTTATGATACAAAATACATCCAGTAAGATTATGAGTTTTGATCATTGTATATAGTCATATAATTCATCACAACAACTTTAGAAATGCTGAAAAACCTCCCTTCTCTTGACAGGTATTTTATTATTTTGAATTGCTTGCCACACTTTTCATAATCCTACGTTCGCTCATAAAACGTAACATAATTGGCTCAACCTACAGTAAATTCCAAAATCCTCTAAAAAACTAAAAATATTTGACCAGAATTAATCTCAATATGCCGCATCGGTAGTAAATTGTGCCTCCTTCTTTGCTTGCTCCGTTGTGCGTGCTCCGTTCCTCTCTCAGAAGAACAAAGGCACGGGCGATTCAAAGCTGTGTGTAATCACTGAAGCCGATGCCAGTGATCATCATCGATCAGTGTGTACAAGCGACAAGTATGGGTCATCGCTTCGAGTATTCAGGCAGTGCAACAGCCACCGAATATCATATTCGGTATGGTTACTGAATCTGAACGAATTTGCGATGCTATGTTCACAGGAACGTGGTCCGGCAGTCTGATACACTATTGTCCAGTAGTATCATGAATGATTTCCAAGCCCTGCTGTGCATACACTTCCATCATCATATCTTATTGTTATGAGAATGGCACGTATTTAGCAGTATCGTACAAATTTAGTTATAATCAGATAGATCTCACCGGAAATTGTTGCTGATGTACAGTCTTTATTTGGACGGCTTCTCTATGATGCTAAAGGATGCATTTATGCCACTACAGAAGTAGCACTCCGCTATTCGGCAAATATTTTGACATGATCCTTTTCGAATGGAACAGCCCGAGCACAATTAGTTCATCGCGCACAATTGCAATACACTGAAATTTATAGGCATAACAACACTTCCGAAAAGAAATTTAACTTGTAAAATCACAATCATTGTGCAAAGAAAGAGAAAAAAACTTAACAGCTCTTCATCTGTACACCACGTGGTGAGTTCATCTGAAGTTATATGCCAGCCACTCACGCGCGCATGCGCGTTAGCTTCGTTCTTTGTTTCTGACCAGCAAATGGCCGTTTTCTACATTGCACTGATTTTCCTTTTTTTTTTTTCTCTACACTCTGCCTACAATCACAATCCCTAGCAATGAGGCGACTCGGTATCGACTTCTAAACTGCTTATAATAATCAAGTCACTCGCGACAAAGCGGAAAAATACTCTAATTTAATCATGAATGTCCACGTGGCACAATACTAACAGCACTAACAAACACAACTGAGCTGATATTAACTCTTCCTCCGGGTGCGGGGACGAAACACACAAAAAACGGGGAGAAACTACCGACCATCACAATTTTTTGGAAGCAATCGATTATATTCACTACATCTTACACAAAACACGTGGAGATTTTATGATTCCACTGTTCGTTTAAGTTGAATTAGGAATATATTTTTGATTTTATTTTTCGCGAAAATGACGCAGCAAAAACAAACATGTCAGTTTTCACAAAGTTGCCATTTGGATACATACACTCTAAAATATGGCTGCGATTGACCCATTCAAAGTTACGCATGTTAAAGAAACACTAACATGAATAACCACAGTTCAAACAAACACTTTAAAATTGGAGGAATCATTCATCTATGTCATTACAATCTTTTTTCCCCCTCTTTTTAAGTGCTTTGGAACTGCATTTTCGTGTGTTTTCTTGACACGGAAAAAGTTCTTCTAACGATTGTATCAAAAATAAACTGGCAACGGTTATGATGTTCATCTGTCAACAATTTAATCAGCTTCCGAACTTTTACTAAACCGTGATCATTTTCGCCTTTATTCCGCAAATCGAAACGAGTGTTGAATCTCAAGTGCTGGATATCCCAGCAGATCAACAAGTTTGTAAATGATTTCTTGCATTTGGTTTAAAAACATGCTTTATTATTATTTATTGCAACAGTTCAACCATCAGGGGAAAATAAAAAACAACATAAAATTAAAACATGTTACTTCAACATCGTTGTTATTATATAACAGCTAGATATGATTATTTAGAAAAGAATTTAATGTTTTTTTTACATCACTAGACGCACTGCTCTACTATGCAACGATATCAGGTGTGTTTATTGTGCTCGCAAAGATGTCATACTAGAACGTAAAAAGAATTTAATCAATATGACATGGATGATTTGTAATAAAAATATTAGAAGCTTCAGAACCGTCGTATAAGCTTCAGTGACACTTTTATTCGGCAATTGTGAAAGGTTTAGAGCTATTGTTTTGTAATACCTATTAAAGAACGTTTATAGAGCAATTATAAAACTCTATCAACTCATAACCAAAGGTCTGTGTAGGTGACTGTTAACTAAAAATTCTAAACAATTTCATGCCAATTTAAGACTAAAGATTTGATTGTTTCAAATGTCAAGAATGATGAAGATGAAGAATAAGACAGCCTTCAATCCAGGATCACGAATTCAAGTCTGGGATCGAGCAAAGTTAAATTTTACTGTTTTTAAAAAAGTTCTATCATATATGTGAAGAAATATAGATACTACAAATAATAAATTACCTATACTAATGACTGTTAAATATAAACAAAAGAAGCAAAAAACGCCATCTCAAAGTTAACTCAATACGTCATGGTGTCATTAACAACGTTAGATAAAGCTCTTGAACAAATTCCTATGTAAACTATTGTTAAGCCATTGCTAAGCAAAACAAAAAGTCTCCTGAACAGCAATCGCTATAGTGCATTTAATCGTAAAATAATTATGCTTTCTAAAAGTTAATTTCATTATAGCTGAAGATTGGTTCGTTTTAGTGATAAGTTATAGCTCTACAATGGTTGATACATAATTTGTACGACTGTTTCATTTCTGTAGTGGTCCAAGAGTTGAGATGAAACTTTACAATGGTTGTATCAATTGTTAAATAATGTTGATGTAATGTAATGTAATAAATACAAATGAGAATAGTTGAATAAACATTTTTATTAAAATATTGTTATACAGCGTATTTTGAACAGATCCTCCAATTTTGAGTAAACAAAGGTTAAAAAACAGTTTTGATTCAAAATACTATGACGGTTGATAAGCATTAAGCTCCACAGTGAATTTGAAGAAATGCTTTTTCAAACTGTAATTGTTACTTGGGATGTCTCGGACGGTTGCAGGACCGCAATCCTCATCAAATGAGTATCCCAGAAAAGTCGTCCGAAATGGACAAGTTTTGCCAGAATGTGCTGGCAAGTTGTTCTTGCGGCTCTACGTCATCGATTTTCAGCACTAAAAATAAGATCAATGCCGAAGTTTACCGTACTGAGTGTTTACAGAAAATGATGCTTCCGTTGTACAAACAACACAATGTCCCTCTTTTATTTTGATTTGATTTGGCGTCAACCCATCATAGCAAGAAAATGGAGTAGATTCGTTGAATCGTTGAAAAGGGCATCAATCCTCCAAATTGTCCACAGCTGCGTCCAATTGAACGCATCCGTGCTATCGTTAAGTGCAATTTCTAGAAGAGTAGAAATACATGAGAGAGTTAAAAATGAACTGAAATCTGCGGCTTTCTGAAAATACGACAAAACTATTGTCCAAAAGCTCATGCGTGGAATTCAAAATCCAAATCCAATATCAGAAAATTCTGGAAATAATGTTGTTTCATATATATATATATATATATATATATATATATATATATATATATATATATATATATATATATATATATATATATATATATATATATATATATATATATATATATATATATATATATATATATATATATATATATATATTATTTGTTTAAACTAAGAGAGCATTGTATTAAATAATACAGTTGTTTACTTTGAGAAAAAAAGGGTTTTGCCAGTTTGTTTTCGATACAGTCCTTATTTTAATATTTGCATAATTATGTACATGTTCTATCCAATAATCACAAATTAAAAATTATAGCAAGAAGAAACGTCATGGCGGTCACTACCATTCCCTAGTTACATTGGCACTGAACCAGTTTCCAAAACGAATTCGCCAAAACTGTTGTGCTGCATGTGAAAGATGTTGTGTAAAATTTCCAACAGTATCTCAGTACCTCTGCAATTTTTTTTTTCAAATCAAACGACAATTACACTGAAGCATCTGAATTAGTGGAATTCATTAGAATATCAGATCTTTAATAAATTATTGCTTCAGGAAATCTCCCCCTTCCCTATCCTGCATGGGGTAGTATGACAAAGGGTTATGTGCCTGTTCGGATACTACCCTTCAAATGCCCTCTGCTCGTTTTCAATCTTGTATCTTTCAATTTCAAAGCCTATCGTTGCCCTATACGGAACTAAAGGGTGTCCACATGAAATTGCCACACTATGAAATTGCTCTAACTTTTTAACCGTTAGGTAGAATTTAATGAAAGTTTGGGTGGATTTAGTTCATAGTGCATTATTTACATCCTGCAAGTTTTAAAGTCCTGTGATCAAAACTCGCGGAAATGGAGTCGAAAGAACAGCTCGTGCGTGATAAAATCTTGCGCATTCATCACGAGAACAAGGATCTCTCGCATCGTTCCAACGCTAAAACGTTGGGAATCGCGAATTCCACGGTGTCGCGAATGATTAAGCGGTTCGGGGAACGGTTCACCACCGATCGGAAGCTCTGAAGTGAAGGAAAAAGTATTCCGTACAACACCAAAAATCACAACCGCGTAGTTGGGGCCTTCAACCGAAATCCGAACGCCTCCGTTCGGGATGTGGCTATGAAGCTGCACCTAAGCCGAAGTTTTGTCCAGAAGGCCAAAACTAAGGCTGGGCTTCGAACGTTCAAGGTACAAAAGGCCCCTAACGCGACGAGAAGCAGAACAAGTCCGCCAAAACCCGTGCCAGGAAGTTGTACCTCAACATGCTGACGAAAGTTGAATGCTGCATCATGGACGACGAAACATATGTGAAGGCCGACTTCAAACAGATCCCCGGCAACCTGTTTTTCACGGCCAAGGATAAGTTCAGCGTTCCGGAGCATGTCCGCACTCAGAAGATGTCCAAATTTGCGAAGAAATTCCTGGTTTGGTAAGCCATCTGCACGTGCGGGAAGCGGAGTGCACTTTTTGTGACCCAGGACACGATGAACGGACAGGTGTACATAAAAGAGTGCCTCCAGAAGCGGCTGCTTTTTCTCCCAAAGGCCCACAACGTCCCAACAATCTTCTGGCCTGATTTGGCCTCATGCCACTACTCCAAGGACGTGCTGAAGTGGTATGCGGACAATAAGGTCAATTTCGTGCCGAAAATGTTCAACCCTCCCAACACTCCGGAGCTCCGCCCCATCGAGAAGTACTGGGCGATTATGAAGCAGCACCTTCTTAAACGACCTAAGGTAGTGAAGACAGTCGAGGAACTGAAGAAAGTATGGGTTTACATGCAAAAAACGGTTGATTCACAGGTTGTGCAGAATCTTATGGCCGGGGTTAAGGCCAAGGTGCGGGCATTTGCGTATGGACTGTAAATAAAATACGAGTAAAATGGTAAAATGAAGTTTAATAGTTATTTCTCAATCCCTGAAAATTTGATGGCAATCGGATGAAAACTCGAATTTTGCGAATCAATTTTGTGTGTGGCAATTTCATCGTGGACACCCTTTATCAATACACTTTCTCTTCATTTCTATGCGTTCTAGCAATATAATTACTGTCCACTCCTAGCGCTTCGCATGGAGATGAGAAATTATCTGCTTCTGAAAACTTCAACAAAATCGTTACTTCCGCGCAAAGTAGAATACAAAAAAATACAATCAAAGTGTCGGGTATATTCCCTAGTACGGTTAGATCAATACGACGAATTTATAGTGCAAAGGTAAGAAACTGTGTTGAAAATCTGACTGCTCATTATTTTTACAAAATTCAAGTCTCCGAAACGGTTTTGTAGCTTTTAATTATATTCAAGACCTAATTTTATTTGCCAGGATTATATATTCTTGGTTACTGCATCCATTTATTGGAGAAGTTGGATGACTGCAGAATGTGATGAATATATGTACTATGATGAGAATAGGTTCCGCTTCCCTATTTGTTTAGAAAATGAAGGTGAAGTTGCGCTAAATTTGTGAACGAATTGAGTCATTTTACCACTCCTGTGATCGACAAACCCACGTTCGTCACAACATGCATTTTGCAAAAAAAAAAAAATACAACAACATTTGCGGTAGACTTTGTGTACCCTGTCGAACCCATACATATCAATGGCTTTTGGCACGAGCTAGGAAAATCAATTTGCGTCTCATCGATTACTGTCAGCATTTTAGCAAACAAAGGAGAAAAAATCACACCGCACTCAAAATTTGAATATGGATTAGTCACTCCGATGGCGGTTGATCGTTGAAAGCTTTTTTTTTTATGCATGACAGCGAGCGTGAGGTAGTGGAATTCCTAAGAAATATCCTGCCAAACATGACGGTGGTGGGGATTGTTACAATTCTTTCCTTTAACCTGTGCTTTTCGATTGGGGATGAATGAAAAAAAAATCAGCACCGGAATAAAAGAAAACAAACAAAAGAGAGACAAAAGCCATAAAACGAAAGAATAAACCCTAAAACAAATATAGAGAATTATTCAAATTAGCTGTGTTTTTTATATGACCATATACATTATAGTAATGCTTGGTGTTAGAATTTTAATTTGTTGCAATTAATTATACTAATGGAGAGTGCTCAGAGCAGAGAAAAATGAATTGCTGGAAACTAGAAAGGATTGTGCCGTCTGTGCGAGTTGCAGTCCTGTCGGTGATGCCGATTGATAAAATAGTGCTAGCTAGCTGTAGAAATGCACCAATGACGGTAATTATTGTTCTCAATTTCAAACGAAAGTAGTGCTATGGGGACAGAATTGGCGACGGTAGCCATAGTTTCTCTATTTTATGGATTTGAAAAGTTATACCAATGAGAGTATGTGCACTTACTAAATATAAAAATTTGCAAATTGGTTGGCAAGAAACGTCAACATTGCCATAGTCGACATTTCAAATGTATTGCTTTGTTTTCTTTCAGTTCCAAATTTAATAAAAAGTACGCAACGTGTTATTTAACATTTACATTTACAGTTGAAATATTGCATAAGTTCGGATCGGATTTGATCAAGTCGCTTCATTGGCTCTTTCTCTTTTGTTGATAGCTCCGCTACAAGAACAAGAATGTCTCCCGATAACTCAGGCTAATATGCTACGGTTAGTTATATATTTATTTTTAGTAACTGGATATTGGGTTGATAAACCTGTCCACGTCAAATTTCGGAAACTAAGATAATGTCAGCAAAATAAATCTATGCATAGTTCAACAAATTGTGTATTTCAGAATAATAGAGTTACATATACGGTAAATACAGTTCCTAGAGTTACATATACGGTAAATATAGATCCTTCTTTCTGTAAAATTCTTGAACTTTCTGTGGTACACTGGCGTTTAGATTTTGTACAGTATCCAGGTTCTCCAGTTTCTCTTGAAATCGTTGATCCCATTTGCGTTTTTCGTACACAGTTCAAAAGAAACATATAATTGTCTGCGTTATCTAATGCACATAAAGGGCATGCTAGATTTGGCGTACATTAATGGGATCATTCGAGTAAATATGAGCCAGATTTATGCAAGATTGCTTGCAATTTTATATGCTGTATGAAAGATTGCTAACAAAAACGTGGTTTACGCTTGCTTTGACATGAACTTAAACGAGAGGAAATTTTAAGTTGATGTTGATATTCATTTTTTTTTCTCTGTGTAGTTTCAAAGACTTTCCTCCTAACCAGAGCCCAGTTTTTTTTACGTTGCACTACGCCTTTGTTTAATAAACTGGGGTAAAATTTAAAAAAATATCGAATTGTGTCTGTCACGAAAAGTGGTCATGTTTTGTGCGTTGGAATCTCAGTCGTTTTATCGAAGATAAAGCCTGTCCACGTTGAATTTGGGACACCAAAATAATAGAAGCAAAAAAAAATACACACAATTCAACATAACCGATTGTTTATTTCATAATTTTGCATCTATATCTACATTAGAAACAGCTGATTAAGATATTAATGCTTTTTTTGTACTTTCTGTGGTACACCCGCCCTCAGATTCCACACCTTCTCTTGAAATCATTAGTACCATTTGCTTTCTTCTTAGTTTTGAAGAGTTACTGCTTAACTGTAGCCCAGTACTTCTCTATTGGGTGAAGCTCTGGACAGTTTGGTGAATTGGATGTTTTGGCATGTATTTGACCTATTGTACCTAATACCATTCCAGGATGGATTTCGCATAGTGAAATGAGGCTGAATGGCCTGCCAAATCAAATACTTATACTTATACGGCGTTCCTTGCACTGCGGTTTAAAAAACCTGTTAGAAGCTGTTTGAAATCTTCAAGTACGTATTTTTCGTGTCCATTATGAAACAAGAAAATGTTGAATCCTAGAGGGTTTGAGCTGTTTAGTGGAATACCTGTAACTAGAAATTAGAAGAAAAATTAGTAGAAAGAAGTCAATACAAGCGGATCAGTCAGCAAAGTTATTCGCGATATCAACGTGGGATTCAGCGCAGAAGGAAAACCGAGCTCAAACAGATGTCATTTATACTGATTTGTCAGCTGCCTTTAACAAACTGAACCATGTTATTGCTATTGCTAAGCTAAGCCGACTCGGGATCAATGGCATTCTATTACAATGGTTTCAATAATATCTTACTGGTCGCCAACTCATGGTTGCTATAGGTGACTGCCATTCCAATACTTATTCAACGACATCGGGAATAGAAGTCTGCACATTGTAGACGAAATACGCGTATCTGTCGAAGATAAGCAAAGGTAGTTGGAATTAAATGGAAGATACTAATTTTTCTTCTAATTTCTAGTTAAGAAAATGTTTGCACAAAAATGGTGTAAATCTCCTTAGCACGACTTTTTGCAGTGAAATTTTGCTTGTCATCACAGTTGGATCTTTATCAATTTTTACGCCTTCAGTCGTTGTTTCTGCTTCACTTTTCGTACGTATGGTTTTGACTTCCTAACTTTTCGAGCCGAATTTCGTATTGAAAGAAGATTGGGATTTTTCACAATAATGTGTAAAGTGATGAGTTCCAGCTGTCATATAAGTGAAACGTTCCAGCGATTCAATGAATTAATTTACAATCTACACTGAAAGTATTAATGAGTGGCAAGTACAATAGTACCTCATGCTCTGGGTCCTTAACAAAAAATTCCTAGACCAGACCGGGAATCGAACTAAGCTACTTCAAGCATGGTGTTGCTTTGTAGCTGTGCCTATTTATTTATTTAATTGAATCAACCAACAGACTTCAATCAGCCCCAATGGTGTAATGCTAACCCTTATGTGATCGACAGAGTACCCGGGTACCTTTTCATGTTTTACATTACGAATTTTCATGGTTTATTTTAAACCAGGAAGCTGAAATTCTGTGCCATCTTAAAAATAATTGGAAGGCAATTTTTTGCATAATAACATTTCGTTTAGTAGCAAGGGGGGCCGAAGGGGAGTCTTCGATTTTTTTACCCCTTAAGTGATCGACAGGGTACCCGGGTACCCACCAAATTCAAATGATTATAACTCTGGCTTTTATTGACCGGTTTAATTCTTTTGGCACCGTTACTCTTTCACTTTAGGGATATTATCAGCAATGACGATTTGAATGCATCTGGTTCCCGTATATCCGGGTTACCGAGGCTGTGCTCCGGGACGGAGACACAATA
Source organism: Aedes japonicus (assembly GCA_034211315.2). NCBI lineage: Eukaryota > Metazoa > Arthropoda > Insecta > Diptera > Culicidae > Aedes > Aedes japonicus. Next base: position 8,746 of record JASCZW010002733.1, on the reverse strand, counting down.
TCGGAACATCTCTTGAATTTGCAGGAATGTATGCCAGAATGTTTGTAATAATTTCTAGAAACTATTTCTATCCATGAACATGAACATGGCCAGTTGAGGCCAAACGGTAACCTATTCCGGAGAAACAGGTCCGAGAACAAATCATCCGATGGCCTCTAAACGTTGAGAAATCTCCTACAGGAGAGATTTCCTAAATTTTGATACTCATATTGCCAGGGTTTCTTTTGAAATATGTTCATGGCCACGTTAGGCCCCACGGGAACCTGTTACAGAATGGCCGTTGCAGGAACATGTCGTCATGTGGCCCACAATGGAATCAAAATAGTTTCTAGGAATTATACCAAAGTTTTTGACTTCCATTCCCGGAAATTTAATAGAAGTTTCCAAACAGTGCCTCCCAAAGCCCCGGTAACCCGGATTTACGGGAACCAGATGAATTCAAACGGCCATTGCTGATAAGGTCCTAAAAGCCAATGAGTTTTTGAATCTAACGGTGCCAAAAGAATTAAAATCGGTCAATAATAGCTAGAGTTATAACCATTTGAATTAGGTGCGTACCCGGGTACCCTGTCGTTCCTGTGTTTTTTTTTTGTCGAACACATAAGGGCTAGTATAAAATCTTAAATTCAAGTCAATAATTAAAACTTAAAAACATAAAACTGTTATTCACGATTAACTGTGCCGGAGTAAATCTGACTAAATCTGCGCCGAAGTGTCTGATGTGGTGCATTGAAATCGAATACTGAGGCAACCCTGTTGAAGACTCTTTGAAGTCCGTTGATTGCTCCATTCATTCCGTGATTTGTGCAACGAAAAGGTAGACTCAGAATCGAATTATTCCTTAATGCACGCGGTCGTACAATTAGGTTGATTTGCTCGAGTATGGTTGGGCAATCCACTCTTCCTTGCAAGGTAGTGGCAATAAATAAAGCTCGGGAAGTGTCTTTTCGTGTCGAAAGAGGCTCCAGATGAATCTGTTGGCATCGATCATCGTAGCTAGGCAAATGGAAAGGATCTCTGCAAGGTAATAAGCGGAACGTAAAACGCAGGAATCGGCGTTGGACGGATTCGACTCTTTCAACTTCATTGTTGTAGCTTGGATTCCAAACTGCAGAGGAATATTCAAGGACTGATCGAACCAACGAGGAGTATAATGACTACAGGTAATAAACATCGGTAAATTTTTTTTTGATTCTAAAGATAAAACCTGACGTTCTAGATGCTTCATCGACCACGTATGAAATTTGCTGCTTGTATGTGAGTCGAGAGTCCAAACTTACGCTTAAATCTTTCACGTGGCTCACCCGTTCAATGTCTATTCCTGACAGATTATAGTTGAAGATGATCGAGTCCTTTTTTCGAGATAACTGAGCATTTTTTGGATTCACTTCCATTCAGTTAACGATGCACCAGTCAGCGAAGGCATGAAGTCGTAGTCCCACGTTGACAAGATTAACATCGTTGAAAAAGAGCCAGAAGATCAACGGTCCAAGATGGCTACCCTGAGGTATTCCCGATGTCGTTGAATAAGTATTGGAATGGCAGTCACCTATAGCAACCATGAGTTGGCGACCAGTAAGATATTATTGAAACCATTGTAATAGAATGCCATTGATCCCGAGTCGGCTTAGCTTAGCAATAGCAATAACATAGTTCAGTTTGTTAAAGGCAGCTGACAAATCAGTATAAATGACATCTTTTTGAGCTCGGTTTTCCTTCTGCGCTGAATCCCACGTTGATATCACGAATAACTTTACTGACTGATCCGCTTGTATTGGTGGTTTAGTCGAACGTAATGGCATTCTAGTTGAACTGTTCGGTACTTCGTGAATTTTCTTAGTGCTGCTCTTTTGGTACACTTCAATCTACGGAGTTCCATAGTCTGCCATGGATGTTGCGTTTCTATCTGGTGGATGATTTTCGGTACGTGTCTGACGATGGTGTACGCCAAAACATGTGACAAAGTACTTGCCGCAACTTCGACATTATAAGTATCGAGGATGGTTCCCCAGTCGATACTGGAAAGCAGGTCAGAAATGGCACAGTAATCTGCTTGCCGAAAGTCGTAGGAAACAACGTCCGGGGTAATGTCAAAATCATGTACAGGATTCGGAGGTGTATATACTACACATATGAACAATGTACGGTCGACCAATGGAACAACTACCCAGACCTGCTCCACGCTGCTCCACAAATCATTCTCAAGTGCTTTCAATCCGGAACCGACTACCAAGAGGACACCACCTCCCGTCGATTTTCGGGTGTTAACAGAGTTGCGATCACATCGGAAAACATCATATTCGGATCCGAACAGCTGATTAGAAAACGTGCGGGAATTAAGCCAAGTCTCGGTGAGAGCAATAACATCATAGGGAACGTCCATTGATTACGTCACGCAAAAATTGATTTTTTTAAACCCCCCTCCCCCACTTGTCACGTTTTTTGTATGGACCTCCAAATTTTTATGTATGGATCGTCACGTTTTCTCAAACCCCCCCGTCCCCCCTTACTGCGTGACATAATTAATGGACCTTCCCATAGCAGCGGTCTGAATAGGATAGTGGTTGTCTTAAACAATTGAGTTCATACCGCCCGCGTTCTGGTAGTAAAAAGTGACGTCTTGGTTACAGCTGCGTGAAACACACTAAGCTTCTTAGCACAAGCAACAAGAATGTTAACATGTTTTAGCACCATGTAAAGGGGAGAAAATGAAATGTTTCAGCGATCCGTGAAATAATTCCAAAACTACTCTGACAGAAATGTGTCCAAAATTTAACGTAGACAGGCTTTACAGCACTCAATTTGTCTTAAGCAAATGGCTGAAAAATTTACTCCTTAAAGACGAATACATTCGAAAACGTAGATGTTTGATTGGTCCGTAGACTCCAAATTGGGTCTATAGTTTAATATCAACCTTAAGATGACTCATTAGAAACAATCATCATTATTTTTTGCAACTTCAAAAGCCATTCAATTCCATGTATAACTTTCGGGTTTCTTGAGAACGATGCAGCTGTTCCATTCGTTTGCATTCCAACCTCTTCAGGTGGGGCTTATTTTACTAGTATGATGCTTGTTTAATAGTATGATGCTTATTTTACTAGTTAGATGAATTTGTGTCCCTATGGACCCAAAGGATGTGTTTTTATGGACAAGAAAACGTACGTGAAGATGGATAATGGATACCTTGCCGGGCAAAGGTTTTATAACACCACAGGTCGAGATGATGTGCATAACAAGTTTAAATTCGTTTTTGCCGGTAATTAAAAAAAATCATGCAGTTCGTGGTTTCTTCTTCTATCTACCTTCTATCGTAGATCGTACGAGGTACTTTCCGTTAAAATACACGTTTGGTTGTTAAGTGGCCGTAGAGGATTACCGGTCGAATCAATAGTCAACTTTGTAGTGCGACAAACTCAGTTCGATCGAAGCGCCATTTTGAGTCCAACAATACACTGGTTACCAGTTATAACGTGTCTTTGTATGTTTCTACTGGTGTCGTTATTACCAGCCAACAATGAGCCAAGATAGACGAAATCGTCTACCATCTCGATTTCATCACCGTCTATCTGAACTCGGCATGCAAGGCTAACATTGTCCTCTCGCAAACTTGTTCCATTTATTTCATCGGTGAAGCCAAAAAGTTGATCGGACTTCATGAAAACTGGAAAGAGTTTGGTAACTCAGAGAATTGTCTACGAACTGTCAACAACGTTGAAATCCCGAAGTCCTTGATATAATATGCACGCAACGCACGTAGACGAAAACCTCGAACGCTTTACTGTTTTTCTTCGATGTTTATGTTTCTAGCAACTTGAAAGATCAATGACTTATATAGAGCGATTTTTGTTCTCACTTGCAAAATGAGATACCAAAGCAGGCTACGCAATACGCAAGAAGCCCGATTTGCGGCTACTATCCGTCATTTTGCCTAAATGAAACAAGTCAGATTGAAAAATTCCCTCGAAACATTCAAAAATATCTAATAATCCAATATTTATTAACTCATTTTCCCAGTCGGGAAAATTAGGCAAAAATGCGGTAATTTTAAAATAAAGATTATGTTGCCACTCTGCAGGGGTTATCTGGGTTAAATTTACACGGAATATCCCATGATTTTCTGCCATATCTAGAATTCCCCTTATGTGCATTAGACAACGCAATGTTTCTTTTTATCTGTGTAGACTTAAGGCAAACCTCGTGTTTGAAGGTTGTCTCCACCATATCACATCCTTTGGGCTAAAGCTGGCTGGAGTCACTGTATAGGACCACTTTCGGCCCGCTTCATTTATTTGTAGGGAGAGTACAAAAAGCGGCAAAAATTGTGGTAGCAATCGAATGTTCCCTGAAATCCCATCAGTGATTGTAGCAAAAGTTAAGGTTTCTTTAAAAAAGCGCACCGGAAAAACATTCCGTACGCGATCTAAGTTATGTTGCCTTCTGAAAACCAAAATTAATTCGGGAACACTCAGCAAACGCGAATATTTGTTTGTTACTGTTGAAAACTCCGCGCTCCATAACCACTAACCTAACATTCTTGCCCGGCCATCAACAAAGTCGTCTCGGATACTCCAAAACACTACAATCTTGAGCGTACGAAATGGTCCACATTTTTCATTCACCCCCAGGCGGAGCGCTCTGAAAGATCGAAATATATTAAACAGATTCTTTCCATTAGCCTCTTATCGTCTGAGAGGCGCCATAAGCGCATCTCGTCGCAGTCCTGTTTCCAGTCGATGCTGCACATCTGATTATTCGTTTGGCCAAAACTCTGACTCGAAAATTTTTGGTTGATAAGTACTGATCTTATGTCGATTTGTATTTTACTATGTATTTTTGATTAACTGACCTCGCAAAAATTCTGCTGAATGGTAATGTGTTATTATAAAATTCCTTATTATTTTAGTTATTGTTTTAACAAAGCCGTCGGTGCCGAAGACGGATTTTTTTTTACAAGAATCCGTCAATCCGTTCTCCACTGAAATCGTTACGGACAGACATAGCTTCGTTTTTATTTATATGGATTACAACAGCAAACTTTAATTAAAAACCAAAAAAGAAAGATCAAAACGAAGAGTGCTCGTAGAAATTCTACATAACTATTTTTTAATAATGTTTTTTGAAAAACAACATGGAATCCAGCAAGAACATTTGCATCTGTCATAATGTTTTGAAAGTTACAAATTATCTTCTAAAATGATTAATGTATTCCAGAATAGGGAAAACATAATCGTTATTTTTTGTTGCATTTATTTTGGATCCATTTCGTTGTTTTATTACTTGTCAACAAAATAAACATAATTGCAGAATAACATCAGAGCAAATACTTGTTTTGTACCTATTTTTAATTGCTCAGGGTCGCAGTAGCTTTTATAAATGATCAAGAATTGTTACGATATAATGGATACAAGATAGTTTCGCAAACGAAATGATAGTCTGAATTTCACATATTTCACCATGCCTGCTTTTGGCCAGTTTTCCGGTCAGATACTCTTATGTGTGATGCTGGTGTGGGATAAAGGAAATATCTGAAATATAGGTTCCGTGCCAAACTGTTCGACAATGGCCCTGCTGTGTGCATCACATGAACAGAAGTGGATAAAGAAATGAATGAGTTAAAAGCTAAAGGTTACCGCGGGTAGCCTTTCCTGTAGACGACGATAGAATTCCTTTCCAACAGTTTCCGATGCAAGACTTGTACATAAACATAAATATGATCTAAATAGAGTATAAATGAAAATAAATAAAAAATATTAACTTGTATTTGCAGTTATCATTGAGTATCGTAGATATAATTGCAAGATGATATAATGAAGAAAAGATCAAAATATGGACTTAGACTAGGCCCTGCAAACCATACAAATCAAATTGAATCTGTCCCGCGATCGCCACTATCGCCATCTCTTTTCACCTTGAAATCATAAATCTTCATACAGCGTACCTCGGCGAACCAATCAGACGTTGTTTTCGTTTCCTCTCTTCGCTCAGCATTCGCGCTCACCATTGCTGCTGCGGCAGATAATTGGTGCGAGAGGGAAGAATAGCGGTGACTTCGGTTGAAAGCAAGGTTAGAATGAGATGAACATAGACGCTTGCCCTCTTCTGACGATGGTCGAGCTGGTGGGATGGATGATTCCAAATAAAATCGGCGCATAATGAATGGACTAAATGCGATCAGATGCAGCAATACATCTTATAGAATAGCGGGTAAGAGAAGTGATGGGGAAGAGAAAATGTTGAAACGCGTGCAGGAGAAGCAAAGCATACATAATAAAAGCGATGAAAGAGTGAGATTTCTGAACTTATCGGCGCCGGAGGGGGTCAATATGCCTTTTATGCCTGTGGCGATGAGGGGCAATCAAAGGTGAATGGATCCGGATTGCATGCCGCGGTGGATGTATGTGTGGCCTTCTGATGTTTTCCAGGAGGGACGAATATTATTTGGGGAATCTTATTTATGACTGCCGACGACTGTCATTCATCATGATTTTGGGGATGTAGAACTAATAAATCCAACAGATTTTGCAGACTGAAGAACTCGCTTCGTCTAGACTGGTAAAAATCCATGGTTTGTTTCCATGTGTCCCGCGTTATTTTTTCTGCAATATAATCGTGAAAGATAACTGTGTGATCACATTAGACAGGTTTATTGTTTAGAAGAATTTACAGGTTTATTGTTAACAAGAGGTACAATAGGTTTGATAATCGAAAATTAAACATCAGTTTATAAATACGTCCGGATTTTGTAAAACTTTACAAGCCTTAGCTACAACCATGGACCCATAGGTAAGAACCTAATTATCAGTTTTTGTTTTTACATTATTATTATTTATTATTACTCTCCATCTGACACTGTTGTCTTAGAGCATCATTAGCGGTGGGCAACAGTAGCGCTGCTATTTCAGAAGCGCTGCAGCGCTCTCATTTTAGTTTGGCCACCCTTCTCCACATCGGTCGTTGCTATAGCGATTATCAATTTAGTTACCCTATTCCGTACCGCTAGAAAGGTAGAAGTAAACATTGTGACAACATTGGTTCTTGGTTCTTGCTACTTGAGGACATACAACTTTTTTTTACATCCGAAGCGCATCAAAAAGTGTCCGGGTAGTCCACAATTTTTCATATATATTTTTTTTAATTTTTATTAATTATACATTTATTGAATTTATCAATTGGAATGCATAAATTTATAAAAAAATGCATTTCACTGCATTCACTTGATTTATGCATTGGAATGCATATATTTATTTAAAAATGCATTGGAATGCATATATTCATTTTAAAATGCATTGGAATGCATATATTTGATATATTCTTATCAATGTATGAACCTGATTTATTCATTTTTATGACTAGGGGCTGTTCTTAAACCACGTAGACAATAAAAGAAGGGTGTTGAAAAAGTCTACGTTTCTCGACGATGGGGAGGGGGATTTACAAAAGTTTACGTAGACCTTTTTTTCTCTACAATACGGATATTCATACCCTCCACGCAGAGAAAAATACCGTCTTAACAAACACATTCCAGATAAATTCTTGGACACACTTGAAGCGATTTTCATTCTTAATGTCATTGAATCACAAAAGAGTCTTTATTTGACCACCATATTTAATGATAGACTATAGCATTTTCCAAAGCAAACAACTCAACAACTACTGTGATTGTTGTGATGGAGGTTGTTTACTAATAAACACAGTTTTCGAGCGCTGAACATTGAAAAAATTGTAGCAAAACATCAAATCAATATATTATGACAGCTAATCAAATAATGGATCATAACATCGCGCTCACACTACCGCTTAACTAGTGCCCAGTACTTCTCTACTGGGTGAAGTTCTGGACAGTTTGGTGGATTGGCTGTTTTTGGCACGAATTTGACATCTTGTACCTTATACCACCTTATACTCTGTGCTTATACCATTCCAGGACAGATTTCGCATATTGACAAGCGGCCAAAACAGACTGGAGAGTCGTGGCTTCTGAAAAACGGTAGCAACCGCTGTTGCAGACATTCTTTCTCGTAAACATCCTTATTGAGAGTGCCAGTAGAGACGTTACTTTTAGATTTCCGACCACAACTACCACCAAATCAAATACTATTTCGAAACTGTGGACACCTTTATTGTCCGGAAATGTTTGGCAACGGCGTTTCTTTGCATTGCGGTATAAAAAGCCAGACCCTGAAGCTATTTAAAGTTTTCGAGTACGTATATTTCGTCGTCCATTTTGATACAAAAAAAATGTTTGCAAAAAATTGGTGTCAAGCACATTAGCACGACTTTTTGCAGCGAAATTTTGCATGTCATGATTTGGATTATTCTCAATAATGGCTATCACCTTCTTGTCTATTTATCGGAAGCATACTTTTCGATTTGATCCACTTCCAACCTTCCGATCCACAGTCAAGCACTGGTCAAATGTTTTACTAACACAACACATGGTACTTTTCGATAGTTTTAGTTGCTTGGCAAGATCGCGTACCAAAAAATTTGAAATTTGCCGCCGTTCGTAAAAAATGCGTGTCCACTTGATTTGACGCCCTTTTACTGAATGTAACAAGAATGTTAACATGTTGTATCACGAAATAAAGTGGAATTTTAGCTGTCATAGAAGAGAAACGTTTCAGCGATCCGTGAAATTATTCAAAATCTACACTGAAATAAAAGTGTCCAAAATTAACGTTAACAGGCTGTTGTTTTCACCAAAAATAATTTGCCTGGCATTTGATATCAAGATTACCTTGGC
>JASCZW010002732.1:0-57008 GCA_034211315.2 Aedes japonicus | reverse complement strand
TCTTTAAATGCACTACATCCTCACAAATTTTCGGTGTGTAAATGCACAAACCATAAAAATCTAACTTCACTTATTACACTAGCCACACGAGAATCTACGAATACGTGATAAAATACTAGAAAACTATGGGATTAATTTTCACAATAATTTAAATACGCTTGCACCTATTTTGAACCGTGTTAACAATCGACGTAATCGCTTGATGTTGCACTGCTCACATACTGTACACGGTAAGAATCAAAAACCCATTAATGGGTAAAATTTCACCCATTTCCCCAATAAGGGAGTCAACCCATTAAATGCGTAAACTCAATTTACCCATAAATAAATAAATATAAATATAAATAAATATTACATAAATGTCAGGAAATGGGTAGTTTTTTACACATCTATAAAAATGTTTTTTGGAAAATGGGTAAAAAATACTCATTATTTGACAATTTTGCCACTCAATAATGTGTAAATCGAGTTTATGGATACCCTGTTTTTTGTTAAATGGGTAAAATTTTACCCATTAATAGGTTTTTGATTCCTAAGGAAAAAACACAAGCAACAATTTTATGAAACTTAAGCTTTATTTCACATCATAAAGCCACACAATTTAAAAATAAATTGGACTAGATTCTTTGAGCTTTGAGCTCAACAATATAACTAGGCTATGTAACTAAGATGAAGGCATCGTAGCCGGACACTGGACATTTCAGACCTGTAATATAAGAATGACTCTAATACCGTACCTATTTATAACACCTACTCCTACTTACCCTCCAGCCGTTTGAGCGAGTCATTGTCTAGTTTATTATTGACTTCATCCATAGTGGGATTTTTAAAGAACTTCTGAACATCGAGGCAGAGGTCAATCCGAATAAAATCACTTGTGTGAAACTGATTAGAGCTAAGATGGATGGTGGATGGCAGAAGCAAAATAAGAAATATCTTCAATCCAGTATTTTACGAGTACTCATGGCCGTTTTGGCTGAGCTCGGTTTCTGGTAGGGAGCAAGTGATTCGATGTTTGGCTTAGGTCGTTTGACAGCTAATCGATAAGATTTGATCGCTTCTCTGTCAAACGACCTAAGCCAAACGTCAAATAGCTTGTTCCATAACAGAAAACGGGCTCAAACGAGACTGCCGTTAATACTCGTAAAATGCTGGATACCCATTTATGGGTAAAAAAATACTCATATTATTTTCAATAACAAATTTTCTACATGGGTAATATTTTACCCATTTTCGTATTTCTCTATTCACCCATTTTTCGACAGCTGCATACAGGTTAGAAAAATGGGTGAAATTTTACCCATTAATGGGTTTTATATTCATACACATCAACGCTAGTGTGCGTGTTCAATCATTCATAGAGCATTATATGCCCAACGTTATGGTGAGTCTTGTTGTCAATATTCTCATGGAAGAATAACAAACAAACCCTTTCATTTTTGTCTTGGTTATACACAGAAAGAAATCTTGTAGTAAAAACTACCATTTTAACCGACTACGCCTATCTTTAAAACTACCATGAAATTTCAGTCTTTTTTACTACGTTTACGGTAAAATCTTCAACGTTTGTGGTATATTTGACAAACCTCATATTAATATCTTTATTTATTTATTGTCGTCAATCATAAGTAGACCATATAATATATATTAAATATAATATAATATTATTCATTCTTGTATGTTCTGGTTTCTTATGGAGCTAAAATACTGTTTTAGTTTATGCCGAGACATTGTAAAGTCAATGATTTCGCAGTGTTTATTGTAAGAGGCCATCATGCGATTTATTGGTCCATTTGTTGCATAGTTTGTGCTACGATGGCTGATGGCGAATAGGTTACGATTTCGAAGTTGCCGAATAGGTGCATATATGTTTAATTTTGATAAAAGTTCTGGTGAGTCAATACGCTGCGAAACGATATCGTTTACAAATGAAACGCTTGCATACTCACGACGCTCTTTCAATGTTTGGATGTTTATAAGCATGCAACGCGCTTCATATGATGGAAGACGAAATGATGTCCAACCCAACCTACGAAGAGCATATAATAGAAATTGCTTTTGTACTGATTCTATTCTGTTTTCGTGTGTGGTTAAATGAGGGAAAATTATGACATAAGCGCTTAATAAAGCCCAGCATGTTATCTGTGAATAATTGTGTTGTAGTGGTCTATGAAATTAAGTTTGAAGTCTAAGATTATTCCTAAGTCCCTAACTCTTTCACATTTTTCTACTTTCTGATTACCTAGTGAAATTGATATGTTTGGTGTTGTTATTTTTTTTGCTAAATGATATTGAGTTGCATTTTTTTACATTCAGCTCTAATAGGCTTTTTTTACACCATGTGTAGAATATGTTTATTTCATTCTGGAATAAGTTGATGTCTTCCTTATTTCGTATTTCCAAATAAAACTTCATGTCATCGGCATAGATTAGTACTTTAATATTTTTAAGAATGAAGGAAATGTCATTTACGTACAAAATAAAAAGAAGGGGTCCTAAATGAGAGCCTTGTGGGACACCAGAAGTGACTTGAATAGGATTTGAATTCTTTCCATTTAATTTTATTATTTGTTGGCGGCTGGTTAAGTATGATTCAAGCCATTTCAAGAGTCCAGGTTCAATCCCATGTTTTTGTAGTTTGAAAAGTAGCATTGGTATGTCAATACGATCAAAAGCCTTGCTGAAGTCTGTATAGAGAGCTTCTACGTGGTTTCCATTATCCATTGCATTCAATGAATAGTCTATAAATTCAATTAAATTTGTCGAGGTTGAACGGCCCTTAAAAAGCCGTGTTGCTTGTCAGTTATTTGATTTTTGATTTGGAGAAATAATTTTTCATTGACAATTGCTTCGAAAAGTTTAGGAATACAAGAGATAATGGCTATTTCACGATAATTACGTATGTCAGATTTTCGTCCAGATTTGAAAATAGGGACCAAAAATGAGCTTTTCCATATTGTTGGGAAAATTCCTGATTCCAGTGACATATTAAAGAGCCAAAACAATGGAGATGTGAGTTCCATTGCTAAACTCTTCATGAACACTGGAGGAATTCCGTCAGGTCCAGGACCTTGTGCGGCGTCCAAATTTTTTAATGCTTGGAAAATATCTTGCACATACAATTGGATGACGCCAATGCTCCCAGTAAATTCAGGGTAAAATGCAAAATATTTGCGATCGCGATCCTCTTCAGAAAATGTCATATAGATTTCTTGAAAAAATGTTGCAAAAAGATTGCAATTTTTTTCCGAGTTATCACCGACACGTTCATCAAGGTACATTGTGGATGGAAAATTGTCAGATTTTAAATTGGTTTTTACGTAATTGAAGAAGTTCTTCGGGCATGACTTTATTTCAGTTTTTGTATTGTATTCTTCAAGTGCAATACCCATAGCTAGATTCAATTGGTCGCATATGTCCAGATAGTTTGCTAAATTTTCACTACTGTTGAATTTTTTGAAAATTTTGTGAGCTTTCTGCTTTCGATTTTTTAAATTTTTGATTTGTCTGTTAAACCAGACTGGATCACTCGTATTTCGGTGACGTCGTTTTTTCTTCAAAGGTATTTGTGTGTGTGTGTGTCATCCTCTATCCCTCACCCAACCGGGGGCGTTGGGCGAGTAGAACTGCGAATAATTTGATCAATCATTTGCTCTGAAATGGTGCGCTTTTTGTTATGGAGGCCAATACAATAAAAAGGAGAGCTTTTGAGGCAACACAAGTTATTCTCAAAGTTTTTGGGGAAATGGGAGGTACTGGGAGTCCACAACAGGCACAGCAAAACATTACATAGACGCCCTTATTCACACTTACAACTCAGGAATAGAAGGTCAAGAAGAGCCACCGTCACCAACTAAAGCTTGAACCGGATACCTGGGAAACCCACAATACCCGCGGCAATAGCCAGCGGACGATGCCCTGGTCGTATTTAGTAAAAAATGGCATTTTGCTTATAGAATGATCTTACGTTCTTGTTTTACTTTTTTTGAAAAGAAAAAAAATTGTTCATCCAGAACCACCGTTGCCAACTAAAGTTTGAACCAGGTATTTAATAAATAAATTATACCTGCCACCTTAGCCAGCAAACAATGTTCTGTACGTATTTAGTGTATTACGGGAGATAAAACTGATTTCACAAAATACAAAAAGAAAAAAGTACTTAGCTGAATTCCATTTCATTACGTGTCCTATCCAAAAAGCCCGATCAGGCAACTAGCATCGAGCAATGCCCATAACCTCCAGCTGAAGTTTGAAGAGACGGACATAGTTTGATCGTACTTTTTCTTCATAATCCGACTAGAATCACAGAATTAAGTCCAGTTGATAACGTCGAAACATTGTCGAGAATCTTCACATGCTAGATTTCATTGAAATGAATGATCCACATCACAGGGCATTGGGCAAAGCACACACACAATCGAAGCAAGGACAACGTAGGGGCAACGCACAAAGTATGATGGTTGTCGGTTGGCACTCCCGTAACAATCAATGGAAGCATACTCTGGAGAGCACTCCACGACCGAAATTTAAAGTAAAATACAAATAAAAATAAAATCAAAACGGAGCAAAAATGACAAGACAATTTTTTTCACGTCTCGATTCGCGCCCCGCACACTACGATCTTTTTTTCGGCATTCCGCATTTCGTAATCACGTCGTTTTTTCTTCAAAGGTATTTCTTGCAAAATTATTTCCGATAAAATTTTATAAAAAATGTCTACAGCAGTTTCGACATTTCCTTCATTCTTGAAAATTTCCTGCCAGTTTACATTGTTTAGTTTGCTTCTGATATTCGCATAATTAGCTAGTCTGTATTCAAAGACATCTTCATATTCACAGTCGTTGGGTCTTTGATATTCATGTATAAATAAAGAATATTCGATTGTCGTGTGACGCATTTCATTTTTCCATAATGGGTTCAGCAATTCAGTCACACAGAAATCTTCTTGAATATTCGTGAGCAAGAAGTCCAAAAAACAGTTTTCTTCATTTCTGATGTGCATTGGCGTAACTACTGGGGGTGTCTAGGGGGCCAGGCCCCCCCCCAGGATTCTGTAGGCCCCCCCCAGGATTTTTTCCTAATATATTTCTAATTTGAAATGAAACACTATTCATAATTTCTAACGAATTGTAGGGTTTTTCTTGTTTTTGTACTTTGCTTTCTGCAGAAATTGTTTGAACGAGTAACTATTTCTGAAGGAATAAAGTGCACATACCCGCTTCCCCACACTTTTCTTATATCCCACTGTACCTTATAGGATGAAAATTCGGTACATATATCAAGAAAACCATAGTTAACGACCATTAGATCCATGAGAATTCCGATATATCAACATTACATCCATTTGCTAGAACCAAAGATGTGAAGAGAAAGTATCGATAGGTCCTATTTAAAGCGCTTGGAAGGTTATGTAATTGAATAGAATTAGTTTGAAATTGAGTATAGGGCTTTTGTTAAGCAGTATTTCGAAACAAACGTGCTTGATCGTGCTCAAATACCGTCAAAGGCACATTATGGTTCTTGCGATGTGAAATCTATGTTTTTACACTCCCTAAAGACCACATGTGATGGAAGCCAAATTCCAATTAGAGGTTTTTGAAAACACAACTTCTCATTTTTACCAGTTTTTCTCGTCGTTGTTTACTTAACAACCTCGCAGAGAAACCCGGTAAGATGTCGTATGCTGATCCTCTTAACAGCATGTTTTGGCGGAAACCCAATCATTGAATATATACACTATTAATTTTTTTTTGAATGCGTTTGCTTCAAAATACTGTTTAAAAAAAGCCCAACGCCTGTGCCCTAAACAATTCTAAATTCTAATTATTCAATTCTATTAATATTAAAACCTCTAGACTCATAACTAAAATAATAGCGACAGTTAAATGTAGAGCCTGTTATGTTGAAACATAAGATTTGAAACACTTTTCTGTGTACGTATTTTAATTTTACTATTCAAAAAGGTTTTACAATAATGAGTTTTGTTTATAAGCGCATTTTAGAATTCACGGTATTATTTTCTCTTGTACGAACAATTTAGTAGAGTATAGACTTCCCACATTGATTAAAAGTTTCGAAGCTAACGAATGTCCATAAGCAAAATATGGAGATAGAAGTTTATTCATTAACGATAATATTTTCGAAAATGTAGCTTTCCCAAGTAACAATTCAAATGCAAATTGGTTTTATTCATGTTTTATGGTAGTTTTATAAAAGCATTATGGAGATCATCTGTTTTTATCAGGGCATTTTCCAAGTTAAGGTGGTTGTAACTGATTAACAGTTCTTAGGAGTGATTAAAGAACACTTGAAGAAACCTCCATAAAACTACATCATTTATAAGTGTAATTCACCTTACAAGTAATTTTATAAGATACTTGATTCCCCTCTCAAGACATCGTTTCGCAACTTTCATAAAACCTGATAAAAGTTTTGAAAAAGTTATATGACATTCTTCTTTAAGATAAATGTATCTTGAAAATTCTGCCATAAAGCGCTCTTAGAACCATTTGATTTCGAATAAGAGCACATACCCTTGAGAAAGAACATTATGTGAAAAGTAAACAAACTGGACGATGGACGCCCATAGGTGAAAGAAAATATAAAATAGTGGATCGTTCAATCGGAAATTCAATAAAAACCTATCCAATATATTGAGTACTCCTTCATCTCAGCCACCAACGACCAATATTTTTTTTTACCATCGCTAGATTCCATTGGATTTGCAGCCTACTGAGACTTATCAGAAGGGTCTATGCGTTATGCGTCCTATTTTTTGTAACGAATCAAATTAAATGGTCAATGTGTCGGCAGTTGAAAACCGAAAATCATAACTCTTGATAAACCTAACGTCCCAGGTAGTGCGTTATCGCAATGCGTTATCGTATTTCCACCACCGTTAAATCTAAAGTTGAAAGTAGTGCGCTGGAATCGCTCAGTGATCTACTACACAGCGCACTTCTTCCGACGTTAGGTTAAGCATATAGATCAAGAGGAAAAATCATGATTCGCTCAACAGATGTTTCCGCCATAGAGGCAATATTACTATCTGTTATTATTCCCAAAACCATTGTTAGCATATTCAAGTTAATTTTTTTTATCGACTTCCGCTGGTGAATAAAAACAATAAATTATAAGCTGTAATTATGACTAAGAAAAACAATTATGCATAGACACTTTTGATTTGCACGTTCACATTTGCTTTGTTTATGATGTGCCTTTTTCACACTGATCTTATGGCTATATTATGAAAGAATTGTTTACCTTTAGCAATTCAAACAAGTTTTATTCAAGCGTAACTTATCTTTTTCCAGAACAAAAAAAAAAAAAATATGAACTTATCGCGCTCCTCAAAAAAGCTGTAAGTCTTGTGCAAGCATTATAAGTTTTATTTGCGTTTTATGATAGTTTTCGATAAAACCATTGAAAAAATGGCAAGCGTGGCTGTTCTGGATTCCCTCGGAATGGTAGCCATTTTCATAAGTATGCAACAAAACGCTCATTTTTCCAATGGTACGAACAAACAATGCTGTTTAAAATATATTTTGAAACATAAAATGGATTGTAGACACAATTTATTCAAGATCTAACAATTTATCAGCCTTTTCACCTAATAGTTGAATTTTTCTACTATTTGTTATATTTTTAAATACGTCAGTGTTCTAGCAATAATTCAGAGGCGCATTAAAATTTTCGAACTTTTATGTTATGAAACACCAATAAACTGAATGTCACATGAAAAATTCATCAAACGCAGGCAAAAAAACAGATGCATTTATGATCACCTTGACAATTAATTTACATACGTATTCACTTTGGAAGAGAAATATAGTAGCTTCTACTCAACTATAAACAAAAAAAGTCCCCATCCAGCAGAACGAATCGAAAAATGGAATCTTCGAAGCATATTTGTGACAGACTGGAAGTATTCTTAAAGAGGAAAATTATAAAACTATCAAAACTTGTGGTAGTTTTATCATAGTTTTAAGTATGTCTTGAATGTCCTTACAAGTATGCACCGATAAAACTATCAAGTTTTAAGCGAACCTTGGGAAATAGTCTTGAGAAACTCCTGTAGTATGGGCCTTTTGGAACTTAAGAGGGTTTTATGGCTGTTTTATCGATGTTATGTAGAATATCTAGTGTTATGCGTGGTTTTATCAAATAAGTCTTGAAAACTTCTTCAAGTGTTCCTTAAAATTGAATTTGTTACTTGGGTTAGAAGTAAGGTAAACATGTAATCAGGTAAATTTCTGAAATCATAACATTTATTGAGGTTGACTTCAGTACCAGTAGTAGTCGATATAGATTGCATAATGGGTCTGTATGTCAGATTTTATCAAAATTCACTTCGCATTCATTATAACTGTTGTCTAACATTTATACTTAAGATTTCTTTAAAGGATTTGATTTTCAATCAAAAGGTTCTATTTTTGGATGAAATAGTTCCTAGTAAACAGTGGTAGCCAATATAATCAATACATGTACAGTTTTTCATACAAAACAGTCATATTTGACACTCTCTATGTCTAGACAATAGAAGTAACCTGAATTTCAAACTGTGTTGAATTTATAAACTGTGCTTCAAAGTCTTTAGAATTACCACCATATTTGAAAACTTTATTTATTCACCAATGTTTGAAAATTTTATAACCATTTATTTTCTTTTTCAAAATAGTTTATTTCAAAAGAATGAAATATTTTGCCAAAGAACTCATTCTTGTTCAACTTTTCAATTTAAAATTATTTAAAAACTAATTTTTGGCCAAACCTTCTAACCAGGCAAATATGATGCCATTATGTAGACTGTACTTGAAAATTTAAAAATTCAAAAGGGTGCATTTCTTATTTTCCCTATACTGTAGTTGTTAATCTCTTTTGCTATACCTTCATAAAATTTCGAAAAATTTCCATGGAATTTCGATGCCCTAGAATACTATCAATGTCAAACAAAATCTTAAGTTTAACCTCAAATTCCCCATGGATATTTCTTTCGAACTGCCGTGAAGTTCTCAATAGGTTTTGATGAAATAAACCTCGGAAATCTCCTTCAAAATTTTTAACTCTCCTTAGAATTTAGCTCGATATAACTTATAAATTTTCATTGTATTGTTCATAGTATTCCACTTTAAAACAAACTTGGTTGATAATTTGCTCACAGATCTTTCAAAGAGTTATTCAATAAGAAATTTAAATTGAATTCCATTGAATGGCTTTAAAATATCCACATTGTGAAACCGAAAAATAATCTCTGAATTTTTAAATTACTGTTTTTTAATTCCTTTATTATCAAGATTTTCAGCCCTGGGCTGGTTCATCTCCCGTCGTAGTCGCTCAAATAACTTTTGGGTATGTTTCGTAACTTTGTGCGGGGTAAGATTTGAACTCGTGACTTTGGCGTGAGAGGTGTGGATGTTACCCACTGTTTTTTTTTAACTACTGTTACTGTTACCTGTTTTTTTATTCAGTGATATTTTGACTGCAGATAAATTCAGTTAGTATAATTCGAGAAGTAAAATTGCTATGTTTAGAAAGATTGCATTTTCATTTTATCTAACAATTGATTTACAGAGCTCCGTACAATCTTGACAAACGAACAAAATGAAATATGAAAAAATTAAGAGATAGGTAGGTATATCCTAATACTTCAGATATTTGTTTTTTTTTCAAGAAAACATAATCGTGGAACAGGTTCCAGGTTTTTCCATTTTTTTAGATCATTTTAATAGTTATTTTGTAAAAATATATTGGAACCCCTGACCACGGGTATTAAGGACAACATCATACCCTAGATATTTTCAGAGTTTTTTGTAAGGAGCAACTTTAAGCTAATAGCTGCATATCAAAACACTCAATTTGAAAATATCACTTGTCATACAAAAACTCCACTGTTCTTTCAGAACACCAAGAACTTAGATTAAAATCATCTAACGTTGATAATTCCGGAACAATTGAAACCAACGCTAGTGTTCTTCCTCAACTAGCAACTCCATCAGCTTCATCGGAAAACGGTCGTTCTCATCTACGTTGGAATACAGTCGTAGCAATGATAAAGTGTTCTGCTATGTTTGCTGCTTTTTTGCGCAAGGCTTTGCGAAAACAAAATGAAAAATTTATTTGCACCATTTTCAATAATTGGAGAAAACTAGGCGAGAAAATAATAGCTCATGACGATACTACATTGCATAAGGAATGCTTCGAAAAATATTTACTTCACAAGCAATCGTTGTCATCTAGAAATGTACACGAAAAACGTTTAAAGGTAATTGAAGAGCAATAGCAACATTATAGAGAAAACGTTAAGAAGCTGAAGGAAGTTGTAAAGGATGAGTATCTACCGACAAAATTTTGAAGATTTTAAACGCGTTATCCAAATCAATCTAAATTTTAATATATTTAATGAACATTTTTCATTGACTCAATGTTGTTCTTTGAAATTTGAATATATTCAGTTCAAACTTGACTCTATATAGAGTCAGGTCTGTTCTGTGCCTCGGTTAGTGGAGATGCCTTAAGAGAATCGAGTAAGGTGACTACAGTAACCTCGTGTGAGTCCATTCTCAATTTGATCCACACGGAATAATACGAGGCTTATATTCACCACACTCGATTCTTTTAAGACATCTCGACTCATCGAGGCGCAGAATAGACCTAATTATTCGATTAAACTTGTTTTGATTTATCAATTAAAATAACCTGTCCCCAACAATTACGCTCTTCTCAATATTTCTATAATCGAAAAAAATCTTCGGGTAGGCCCCCTCCAGGCCCCCTCCAGACTAATTGTCTAGTTCCGCCAATGCTGATGTGGTTTACTTGATTAAGTCCAAGTTTTGCGATTTCGTCGAATATGAATTGCAAAGTAATATTCTCCCCAACGACTGGGAGTAAGATATTTTCATTTTCGGAGTCTAGAATGAAGTCGGCGTCGCGTTGATTAAAGTCCCCATAGATGTGAACTTTCACTTCAGGAGGAAGTTCAGATAAAAATGTTTCTGCACATTCGAAAAACTTTTCATATGTATTTTTATTAGCATTATATGGTGGAAAATACACAGAGGCAAATACGTGTGTTTCACCTGCTATATGAGATTTCACCCAAACATGCTCAAATTCATTAAATTTTGATGAGAGAATTATTTCTGAGTTGAATTTTGCAGAGACGGCTACGAGGACTCCACCGCCTGACTTCTTTCCAGACTCAAGAAGATTCCTATCATTTCTGAATACGTTATACGCACTTCCGAAAATTTCTTCACTTTTTACACTTTCATCCCAGCTAGTTTCAGTTGCCAGAATAATCGAAAAGGATGTACCAAGAAGATTTTTATGAATTTCTTTCATTTTTGCTGGGCTTTTCATGCGATTGAAATTTTGACAATAAATTAAAATTTCAGTAGCATTCTGTTTTGGTGAAGAAATTGTGGGAAGCGCGTCGGTTGATGAAATATTTACCGATATTGATGATGTTTCTTCATCTTCTATCGAGGGCGTCGTTTCTTCTTCTTCTATGGAAGGCGTCGTTATTTCCGAAAATGTGACCCTGGGGAGGTAGAGTAAAATTTGGTGCTACTCTCTCGTAGTTGCTGCAGGCGGTGTGTTCGATCGCTGGATAAAGATGTGCGGTGTGACTGCAGGTCTGCCAAGGCGTCATTGCGTGATACTCCCATCTCTTTGTAAACGTCCAGGAAAATTTCACGTAGAAGGTTGGTGTCCGTAGGTAAACCTTCCGCTGCTAGCGAGGCACTTATTTTAGTCATTCCGCGAGTACATACATTTGTTGGATGGTCATGGAGATAAGCAAGGTAAGTCCGCACCGTCTCCATGATTCTGTAGTCCCGCAAACGAGCTTTTAAGTAACGCCTGTCCCCATCAGCTGATTGCTGCGTTAAGTTTACGATGGGTGGACGCATGGGGTCGGGTGTCCAGCGAGGTGTCGAGTGCGATTCCAAATGTGTTGATGCCGTGGTATTTTCCGCTGGTGATTCATTGTTGTTATGGTGTACCCTGGCCCGCAAAAAACGACCGTCCCCTTCCGCCGATTGTTCAGTATGGCGTACAATAGGTGGCCGCATCGGGTCAAGTTCAAATTGCCTTTCTGTGTTCCTAATTGGAGGCAGCATGTTTTGGCTTTGCTGCAGTTCGATATCTTGATTTTGTTGTTGCTGTTGTTACTGATTTGCTGGATGTTGTTGGTTCGCTGGCTGTGGTTGTTGTTGTTGTTGCTGTTGTTGGTTGTTAGAAGGCAGTAGTAGTGCAGTACTTTCAGCCACTATTTGCACGATATTGGGTAAATGCTGGCTCTGCCTTTCTGGTTGGTATGGGTTTATTGTTTCACCCTGTATGAAGCTAAACTTTGAAGCCGAGAGTGCTGCAATTGGGTGGTCGGTGGTAGAAGGTGGACCGGCAAATTGAGCTTTAGCTGAGGCCAGTAGCTCTTTGTCTGTACCCAAAGTTCGATTGCCTTCTTGTAGAACGTTGTTTTGAGCATTTTCTACGGGTTGATGACTGATGATGTGGAAGAGTTGTTGTTTTCTTTTTCTTCTTTTCCTCCTTTCTCTGGCCTTATCAGCAGCTTTTTCTTGAAGCTGCCGATTGTTAAGCTTCATGTCATATCCAGACCAGTCCTGCCTCCTGCACCGTTTATTCCCTAAAGTACGCCATCCAGAGACAGGAGGGTCATTTTTTGGTGAAGCTTTGGCACGTAGTTTAGACAATTTGGCTCGACGTTCAGCAAACAGGTCAGCGATGACGTTACTCGTAGTCGTCTGTATGAGCTGTTGTTGTTGTTGCTGCTGTTGCTGCTGCTGCTGTTGATGGTGTGACTGTTCAGATGCGGTATTGTTTTCGATTAGAGGACTTTCTGTTAATTCCTCCTCCAAAGTTTTCTGTTGGGGTGGGGTGACAAGCGATGAATTTGACTTAGGGGCTGTGATAGCCGCAGCCACAAATTTAACTTCATCTAGGATTTCATGAAGTTCTGACTCTTGGCTGAAGTGAGTCAGTGATGTAGTTAATGATTCGGCGCTTTTCGTTAAAAGTGCCATGTCGTTTTGTAGGCTAGTGAGCCGTTCGTCTAGGAAACTGTAAATTTTTTGTGACATAATCGAATTTGATTTATCGATGCCGGTTAATGTTAAAGCCGTACGTGAGTCACACGACTTCATATGGTGGTCGATTGAAGTGCTTACGACTTCATGGCTTTTGTTGGCCTTAGTCAGTGTTTCCATTACTTCTTTGAAGAAGTGGTCAAGGTTGTCAAATAATATTGACACAGCGGAAAGCTTTTTCTGGTCAGCAGCAATGCGCTGATTTGAGTCATTCTGGGAGCGGATGGCTTTCAGAAGTTCTTCCTGATGATGCAGCATTAAACGCACATCGGTTTCCTTGCGTAGAATTTCCTGACAGTCGGTACACATGGGAACCACATATTGAGTGATAAATCGCTCCCGGGTTCGTTGCACTCCAATACAGGCAGCATAGTATGTTCTGCTGCAGAATTCGCACTTCCAAAGAAGGTGGTCGTCATTTGTGGTACACGATCTGACACCGCACGGCATTATGATTAGTAGTTAATGTTCGACGCGACACAAAAAGCCGGCAAAAAACACGCGCGATGTTATGATTTAACGGAAAAAATAATAATAAAATAAATTGAAGTTACAGGCGAAGCACGAGAAGCGCACGACGCTACGTTGTCAAGAGGTTAAAAAAAGTTTATATACAAATTTAATTACGGACCGTACTTGAAACACGTCCGTCCTCGACGACGTTTCGAGCGAAAAAAAAGCAAACCGCACCATGGTTGATCTAATCGCAGGCATGGTCAAATCAAACGCATTTGTAGTCAGCTGAAAATTGTTGATGATTGCGCTTAATTTAATGGTAGTTTCTACTGCGGCTTTTTTTTGCATGTATGCATGCTATCCAAAACACGTGAAGTGCTGTCAAATGATCTACTTCATTTTTGGGTGTAGTAGTGAAAAGCGTTAACTTGTTTGTATTTTTTTCTTGATTAAAATCAGTACGATTAACATATGGACACAGATGGGATGAATGTTTATCGTGATATTATTAATATAGGTACACAGCAGTGGCAACTTTTTCCTATTAAATTGGAAGAAAATTATCTGAATCGAATGTTTTGTGTGATCCCAAACGATGAACGCTAAGTGGACGAATAAATTGTGAATAACTTGTGTTCTCAGTGTTCGGTATTCAGTGCATATGCACCGATTTCCACTGGAGGTCTGCTTATTGAGCTCAAGATAGGTTCCGCTTCCCTAGTTATCACTTATATATTTTCGTAGCACGTTTTGAATTGCAAGCACAAACCAACAGGCTATGGATTGAAAGTATTCAAACCAGCACAGATTCAATGACTCATATTGGCTTACAATTGCTATAAAATTTACTTTGGCAAAACAAATAGAAAAACTTCATTCATGCCATGAGGGCTCTAGCTTACTTGGCTTAGAAATGGATTCCAAAAATGATCGGGGTGGCACGAAGATAATTCGCAAGGTCTTAAAAATATAGACACTCAAGTAATAGACCGGACAACGTGAGTCTGGAACAGTTGATGTATCCAAAACAACTGTCAAATGGTATGGGAAATGCGAGGAAATGTTCGTTTTGGATACAACATGGCGGCACGTTGTCAACGTCTATTACTCGGTCTATCACTTGAGTGTCTATACTTAACAATTGTTTCAATCCTTCGTGCATAACGGATACAAATCTCACCCATTTAAATTAAAAATATTGATGTTTAACTTGAAACATAAGAATTATTTAAATTAAATAGAAACCATGTTTCGAACGAAAATAACAGTTTTTTAATCAATTTCAAGGCTTGTCAATTTCAACAATACGTTCATCGGGTAGGTCAATTTGATTGTGTACTTCCCTCTTCAGACCGAGACAAAGTTTCAACCCTCGCAACATGAACCAATCTTCACGTTCATTCCTCGATTCCAGTAGTGAATCTCTGAGCAAACTTCTTAAAACTGGAACATGTTAGCATTTAAGCTCAACTCAGGACTAATATAACCAAGATTCATAGAATAAATAAATTAAATTTAGAACGCAACCAGCAAATTCCTAAATTCATACGTTTAGTAGGGGGAGATCCCCCAGTACTGGACACCTAAGGACTTTTAAGGATATAAAATTAACTAAGAGCTCAACTTTTGATTTTGTTTATTAAAACAGTAACTTAACTCATTACTTTTCAGCAAAAAATAATTACAAATGTTCAAATTGATATTTTATCACTTTAAACGATCAACGAAATATTGAACAAAATCAGTGCTTTAAAAAAGTGTCCCCCAATTCCGGACACTTGACTGAAGATAAAAATAATCGAATTCACGGTTGATATTTTTACAAAAAATCACTCAAACGACCGAAAGTTTTGCTGCTGTATTCGCGCATGATCCAAATGTGTGAAATATCAACGAATTCCCTTTGCTTCACGCTTCTTTGTTCCTCGTGCTTTCACTACGGCGGTTTTTGATTGCTTGGTTCCTTTCGGTCGACCACGGTTTGTTGTCTTCTTGATGGTCGGCTTCAAATCCTTTTTAGGAACGATGTTTTCTTTTTCTTTGAATTCCATTTTCACCGAAACCTTAACCTTCTTTGAAGCCTTCGTGTTCACTTTTTTTTCTTTCGCTTGTCTAATCAATGCCTGTTCTTCGAGCTCCAGTTTGTATGCCGACGATGTGAGAATTTCGCTCTTCTGAGACTTCCTCTTTCTGGCATTGGATCGACGTTCTGCAGCATCAGGTATTGGGGACAGCATTTGCAATGCTTCGACCATTTTGGCAGCGCCACTCGTAGATGATTGAACGGTAGGATCAGTCAGAATGGCATTGTTCACACTTGGCTTTGATTCACCAGGTTCACTTTCTACTGGTATGTTTGTCACATCAGAAGGAAGATAATCCACAGTGCAGAATTTATGTGGATCGAATGGGACTATCCTGGTGCATTCAAAACCAGATGCTGCGATATCCGGGCGTGCTACTTTCAAATAAGCTTCTGCAACAAGTCCTGCAATATCGTATTCCGTGATACGTGCTCCCGCATGTGCTCTCATCCACACATCACATCGTTCATGATACGCATCTTTGAATGGCTTCATGAATGTTCGGTCAAGTGGTTGCATCTTGTGACTCGTGTGTGGTGGGAGGCTGATCAAATGAATATTGTTTTCTCTGCAGTAGTTGATTACTTCCAGCGTTTTGTGACTGCTGTGACCATCCAGAACGATCAGTACCGGTGAATCTTCTGTGGGGTTGGTAAACTTCTTATAGTGGTGGAGAAATTGTAAGAAGAAGTAATTATTGATCCAACCCTTTGGTTGAGCCACGCCTACACTGTCCAAGGGAGCATTGAACATAAGTCGTTCTTTCATCCTTTTTCTTGGGAACACGAAAAATGGTGGCGTGTAAACTCCTGTGGCACTCATACAAAAGAGGATTGTTACATTTTTACCACGTTCAGCAGAGGTAAGCTTGCCTACCTGTCGGACGGATTTCGGTGCCAATACTTTGAGATGCTTCTGAACACACGTTACCCCAGTTTCATCACAATTGTAGATGTCAGAAGCACGGAACTTGTACTTCTCCATCAGTTCTCGTAGGTTTGTATAGAACAAATCTACTTGAGGTTTATTGAACCCAACGGCTCGCATTAGGCTCGTCGACTCCGGCCTCCGTAGAGATAGGTCTGGGTATCTCGACATAAAGTTGTAGTAGAAGTGCTTGCCTGCCGTTCCTTTGCTTAGATTGAACTGATGCGGTACTTTCAGGTGCTGGGCCAGATTAAACGCCAGTTTGAGGAACTCCTTCCTGCTTAGTGGCATACACCGGTTTGCCAAATCGGTGATATGGACCACAAGCTCCTCTTCATAGGCGTCCGGAAATGTACTGGCGAATCTTCCTAGCTTTGGCTCCAAGAGTGTTTCTTTGCCTGATTTGATACTTGTTGTCTTGTCATGAAGAGTGCTTTTGGGGATACCGTATGCAATCGCCGCTTCCCGAATGGTCATTTCCTTTGCCAAAACCTTGTTGGTAGCAGCAATAATGCACTCCACAGACCACGACAGCTTTTTCTTGTTCATGTTTTCACCTATGATCAAAATCCATAATGAATTCGATGAAATAAAGAAACTTTTTATGGTCCCGTATTGGGTGACAACTTGCTGTCCGGTACTGGGGGACAGAGGCTCCAACATAAATTGTATATTTTTTCACGAATTCGACATATTTATGTAGGTATGATGTATGGATTTTGTAAGACACTTACCCAAAGTCACTTTAGATGCAAACGCGTAATGTATACAGCCCAAATTCACAGGAAATAGTGATTTTAAAGTTAACAGAAACACAACTTGTCGACCGACCAAAATGAAAAGAAACAATATTCAGTTTCGGATGCATGTTTTGACATGTCTTCTCATCCAGGTTTCTTTTTCTTCATTGTTGCTGGTATTCTGAATATTGGCGATTCAAATGTACCGTTGCAACCATGATAACTCGAGGTGTCCGGTATTGGGAGCTGTCCGGCGCTGGGGGACTTCCACCTATGTTGAAAATAAACATAATATGATTTTTATCTCAAACATCGACGTCACTTGGTTTTAAACATAGATTATGTTTGAAAGAAAGCAAGTTTATGTTTGTGGCCAAAATAAACTAATTTTATGTTTGGATTTTCCTGGAATATGTTTGTTATGACGGTATTTTTATCTGCGTGGAGGGTATGAATATCTGTTTTGTAGAGAGAAAAAAAGGTCTACGTAGACTTTTGAAATATGCCCCCCTCCCCTATCGTAGACAAACGTAGATTTTTTCGACCCCCCCCCCCCCTCCCTCCAGCCCCTTGTGGCAAGCAGCTGACCACCCAACAAATGGTGGCCAGCTTGCCCAATGCTTATACAGTAAACAGGGATATACTGCAAAAGTTCATATTAATGGACGCAGTAGCGTTTAAATGCCCCCCCCCCCCCAAAAAAAACATTAGTATTTACGTTTAGGTTCCCCTATCGTAGACAAACGTAGATTTTTTTCGAACCCCCCCCCCCCTCCCTCCAGCCCCTTGTGGCAAGCAGCTGACCACCCAACAAATGGTGGCCAGCTTGCCCAATGCTTATACAGTAAACAGGGATATACTGCAAAAGTTCATATTAATGGACGCAGTAGCGTTTAAATGCCCCCCCAAAAAAACATAAGCATTTACGTTTAGGCTACCTGAGAATTACCTGAGAAGAAATGAAGAGATTAACGAGAAATTTATAGGGCTTGAATACGAGTTACTCGGGATTTGGCTTTTAGGAGACGACTCGTGACGATACCATTTTTTCCAACACTTCTCATGTAGATACATGCTCTGTTAGCATCGCAAGATCCATGGGATGCATTGCAAAATCCATGAAGTTGAACGTTGTCTCGAGCTCCTGGAGTGTACGGACTCCAATTCTGCCTCCGATAGTATGACTACTAGTCGTCACTCGAGCCCAAACTAACCGTTTTGTCACAGATATAAGCAGATGTCCCAACATAAAAAAAAATTACATTCCACTTCGTTCAGCGGAAGAAGAAAGTTCGTTCGATCCAGCGCTCTGTTATCTTGGAAGATTTATTCGAGTGCGATCCTTGTAAACTGTCAGTTTTTTCTCCAAATATATTCACTCCAGTAAATAGAGTGAAAGTGATTTTTTTTCTAAGAAGGCCGTGTGGTTTTCCAGTGAAATTAGCAAATCAAGCAGTGCTAGCTGGCGAATTATCATCCCGCTTATTTTCGCCTCATCTCCGCGTGGTGACACTAACCAGCGATACACTACTACATTGCCACCGATCATCCGACACCGTTGAGCGAGTGCACCCGAAGGCAATCGCATCAGCGCACCGCTCCCCGCTCCCCGCATAGAAGTGCGACGTTCACGCATACGGTGCGTCAGCAGCAGCAGTAACAGATCATTAATGTTAATTAGGTTTTTTTCCCCCTGTCCCTCATCCCACTAGAGTTAAGGCACTAACAAATTTCCGACCGTGATCGTATCCAATTGACTCGGTCGGTCCATGGGTTGCCTACTTTTAGCCCAAAATGAAACCTTTGAATGTGTACCAAATCACTACTGATCTGACTAGCGATTCTCAGCCGTGACAGAGATCACGAAAGTAAAATTTAATAAACTCCGTGTTGTCGTCTCTAACCTGAAGCAGGCTAATGAAATTGCTTCCTCCCAGCATTTTACACTGTCACAGAGGTCACAGAAGCGAGTCTGTGCCCTGAAATTTTGGAGAAGCGGGCGGTTGGCCGATTCAAGAACCCTCTTCTCCCCCAGTTCAAATACTGGAAGTGAGAAAGTTAGTTAAGGTATCGCACAGCGAGGGTAAGAAAAAAGTTACCCCCACAGACTCGTTTCGGGTAACCTTTGCTGGCTCTGCCCTTCCTCAGGTCTTAGAACTAGACAAACCTACCTGTGCGGTTGTTTGTACCCCGGGTAATGATTTGCCAAAACTGCCAGCAGATGGGGTATGCGGCCTCCCATTGCGACAATAAGGCACGCTGCTCAACTTGCGGGGAGACACATGGAGAACTGGACAAACCTCGGCTACCTGTGTGGTTGTTTGTACCCCGGGTAATGATTTGCCAAAACTGCCAGCAGATGTTGCATGCGGCCTCCCATTTCGACAATAAGGCACGCTGCTCAACTTGCGGGGAGAAACATGAGGCAGGACCCTGTGCAGATAACATACTAAAATGCGTTTTCTGCAAGGGAACTCCTTCTCATGCTCTCTCATCGTGCCCGGCGTACAAACAACGCGGGGAAAAATTGGAACGTTCTCTGAAACAACGTTCAAGGCAATCTTTTGCAGAAATGCTTAAGAAAGCATCGCCACCCGATACCAATACATATCCTTTCGCCCCTCTGTCAGATGACGAGTCTGATTCGGATTTGGTTGAGGAGGGGACATCTTTTAGTTTTCCGGGAGGTGCTTCACGGAAGCGAAGACGCATCCGAGCAGGGAAAGTAGCTGAACAGAAGCCTCAAATCAACATGCCCAATTCAAAGAGCAGTTTAAAGAAGGATAATCCGAATCCTCCTGATTTTCGTAGTGCTAACTACACACAGGATTTCCCATCTTCTCCGGGGACATCTAAATCCCCTGATGTCCCAATTTTAAGAACAGAAGCCACCTCTTCATTTGGGCTGTTCTCGTTCGATGATATTGTGGAAGGTATTTTCAAGTACCTCGAAATTTCTGACCATCTAAAAAGCATTGTTATGGCAATGCTTCCCACTGTGAAAACTTTTTTGAAGAAATTAACATTAAAGTGGCCCCTCCTTGCAGCTATCATTTCCTTCGATGAATAATTTGCCAAAATAGGTCGGGGATTTGATCACTGTTCTACAGTGGAATTGTTGAAGTTTGATTCCTAAATTGGAGTCATTTAAATTTTTAGCTCACAATATCGGTTGTGATGCATTTGCTCTTTGTGAAACATGGCATTCGCCCGAAATCGATCTTCCGATTCATGATTTCAACATTATTCGGCTTGATCGTGAGGATTCACGTGGAGGTGGAGTACTTTTGGGGATCAAAAAGTGCTACTCCTTCTATAGAGTGAATTTTCCTCCAATTCCAGGTATTGAAGTTGTCGCATGTCAGGCTGTTATTAAAAATAATAGCCTTTTCATTGCTTCTGTGTACATTCCTCCTAGAGCTCCAATTAACCGAAAACAACTTTCAGATATTTGTTCGGTTCTTCCTGCACCGCAGTTGATCATGGGAGATTTTAACTCTCACGGTACAGGCTGGGGAAAACTGTACGAAGACAACCGGTCTTCCCTGATATATGACCTCTGTGACAACTTCAATATGAAAGTTCTCAACAATGGAGAAGTAACACGCTCGGCTGGTCCATCTTCGATTGGCAGTAGATTGGACCTCACACTTTGCTCGAATTCATTATCGTTGGACTGCACGTGGAATGTGATCCAGGATCCCCACGGTAGTGATCATTTGCCTATTATAATTTCGGTTGCCACCAGGCTCACTCCACCGGAATCCATCAACGTCACGTATGATCTAACTCGTAATATCGATTGGACAAAGTTCAAGACAGCAATAGATGAAGCCGTGACAACGGTAAAAGGGCTTCCACCGCTGTAGGAATATAACTTCCTCTCCAACCTGAATTTGGAAAGCGCGCTTCAAGCTCAAACCCGACCAGTTCCAGGAACGTCATTTCGCAGGAAACCTCCTTCCTATGGTGGGATCAACAATGCACCGAGGTTTACCGTAAAAAGTCCGACGCGTTCAAAATTTTTCGTAGACGTGGACACCTGAGCAATTTGAAAGGTACACAGCTCTCGAACGAGAATTTAAGAGCCTCATCAAGGCCAAGAAGCGCGGTTACTGGCGACAATTCGTGAACGGGTTATCGCGTGAAACGTCGATGAATACCCTTTGGAATACGGCGCGAAGATTGCGTAACAGAATTACGAACAACGAGAACGAGGAGTATTCGGACCAATGGATCCTCAAGTTCGCGCGAAAAGTTTGTCCAGATTCTGTGCCAGCACAAATGTTTCCTTGCGAAACCACTAATTCGATAGATGAGATCAGCCAACCTTTTTCAATGGTAGAACTCTCTCTCGCACTCCTTTCGTGTGGCAATACGGCTCCAGGAACTGACAGGATCAAGTTCGATGTTATCCTGTATTCGAAAGTTGTTGGAGAAAATGATCCTCTTCCGTCTGGACAAATGGGTTGAGGCGAATAACCTGCTTTCAGATACTCAATATGGTTTCCGCAGAGGTAAGGGAATGAACGACTGTCTCGCGTTGCTTTCCACAGAGATTCAGTTAGCTTTTGCTAAAAAAAGAGCAAATGGCATCTGTTTTCTTGGATTTCAAGGGGGCTTTCGATTCAGTATTTGTTGAAGTTCTCTCAGATAAACTCCACGCTTGTGGTTTTTCACCATTAATGAACAATTTTTTGTACAATTTGCTGTCAGAGAAACATATGAGCTTTTCTCATGGAAACTCTACAGCTTTTCAATTTAGCTACATGGGTCTCCCCCAGGGATCTTGTTTAAGCCCCCTGTTGTATAATTTTTATGTCAAAGACATTGACGGTTATCTAAGTGACAACTGTACGTTGAGACAACTTGCAGATGACGGCGTAGTGTCTGTCACGGGATCCAATGGGGTCATTTGCAAGGACCCTTGCAAGATACCTTAGACAATTTGTCTACGTGGGTTCTAGAGCTAGGTATCGAATTCTCTACGGAGAAAACTAAGTTGGTAGTTTTTTCTAGAAAGCATAACCCAGCACAACCTCAGCTTCAAATTTTGGGTATACCGATAACTCATTCCATGTCATTTAAATACCTTGGGGTCTGGTTCGATTCAAAGTGCACCTGGAGATCTCACATTGAGTATCTGAAACGAAAATGTCAGCGAAGGATCAACTCTCTCTGCACAATTACCGGGACCTTGGGGGAGCGCATCCGCAAGATCTTCTAACGTTGTACCGGACAACAATTTTGTCGATTATAGAATACGGTAGTTTTTATTTTCAGTCAGCAGCTCGGTCGCACATCATCAAACTGGAACGTATTTAGTATCGGTGTCTTCGTATCGCGTTAGGTTGCATGCACTCGACTCATACCATGAGTCTTGAAGTGCTGGCTGGCATGTTGCCACTCTCGGATTGGTTTTCAGAATTATCTCTCTGACTCCTCACCAGGTGTGAGGTTATGAACCCTCAGGTAATCGAAAACTTTGAGAAGCTTCTTGAGTTGAACCCTCAAACTCGCTTCATGACGTTGTACCATTGGTACATAACACAGGATGTCAGCCCTTCGCCGAATATCGTGTTTGCTTCTTCGATTTCGGAAATTCGGTTCATTTTGATTTATCCATGAAGCAGCTTCGTGGAGTCCCAGAGCATAATTGCCCTATGACTGCTCCGGTAATATTTGCTGCAAAGTTTGGCCTAGTTGATTCCACCAACATGTTTTTCACTGACGGGTCTTTGATAGAGGACTCCGCTGGCTTTGGTGTATTCAATGAAAATTATAGCGTCGCTCGTAAACTTCAAGCACCTTGTTCTGTTTTTGTCGCGGAATTGGTAGCAATTCATTTCTCCTTAGAAACTGTTGCCTCGGTTACACCGGATCAATACTTCATTTTCACGGAGTAAAAGAGATTTTGGGCGACGGCTACATTCTATCACTCCTAAGGTGTCTAAGAAATGTTGGTTCAGGGGATTGGATGTAGGTCGAGACTTCATTCGTGTGATGTCTCTCCTCATGTCTAATCATTATTCTTTGAACGCTCATTTGTTCCGTATTGGGCTGGGAGACAGCAATCTCTGTGAATGCGGACAAGGTTACCAGGACGCAGATCATGTTATTTGGTTTTGTACTGAGCATCGTGGAGTCAGATCTGAGCTTTATGATTCCCTTCGGGCTCGAGGTAGACAACCCAATGTACCGATTCGAGATATTTTGGATGCACGTGATCTGGAGTTTATGAAACTCATTTTTGTGTTTTTGACTAATATTAGCTTTAGATTGTAGTTTGATTAACTTACTTGTTTAGGTTAGATTTTCGAGGAATGTGTGCATCGGTGTGTGATTGTGGTTGTGTGTGTGAGTGTTGTTGTGTGTGTGAGTAAGTGGATTTTTTTAAGTTGAAAACGTTCAATTAAAAATTGTAATTTGAAATTCTAGATATAAGAAAACCATTGTTTCTAATGCTTTGTTTAAAGTTTCCACCGCAATTTTCCCATCCATAAAATTGTTATTCCTATTAACCTCGAGACGGCCGCGAGTAATCGGTTCCACCCCCTTAACCTTAGTTCTAAGATAACTGATGTATATAAACATGAAAAATTGGCTCTTTAAAGTTGATTCGATTGAGCCTGTACAAATAAATGAATTCATAAAAAAAAACAGATGTATACTCGTCATACTATCATAGATAGATGATACATTCCTCCTTTTCAGGATTTAGAAATATTATTCATTATTTTGATTTACTATAAAGATTGACCAATAACTTCTTATACAAATTTCTCCCCACTTTTCCGTAACTAGGGCTTCCCCATTACAAAGCTTCTAATATTTTCCGGTTTCTTAATCAGTCTGCTTCTTCAACGTCACTACTTACCATTTCCTTATTACTTGTGTTTACATTTTTTCTGATCTCCATCTCCACTTCTGATTTTTCATGTTCTTCTCTATCGACTCCTGCTATATACTCTTCTGTTGTTTGTAGCTTTTTGAGATGAGCACTGTTCCTTAGATACATTTTTCTGGACTCTAGACTTCACTGTTATCTTATATCCCGTCCATTAGACAACCTATATCACGTGATAAAGACACCAGACCGCGTCCCAGACGTCCCGGTCCTAGCCAAATTATTCGGACTCGTGTCGTGACCGCATACGGCAATCATGTGTCGAAGCGAGGACATGCGAAGAACACATGTTCTGCAGTTTCCTCGACTCCCGTTCACTCGCTGCATGTGGAGGATTTTGCATGCCCATATTTGTGCAGGTTGCCAACCCACCCGGTTAGTTCCGGGACTAATCGGTGGGTCCACCGACCTTTGGTGGAGTTGTTCCATTCCCTGTGCCACTTAACCATGGATGCGGCTCTAGTGTTCTTTCGAATACCTCTTGTTCCACGTTGTTCGAAGCACTCTAGGTCCTCTTTTATGACCATGCCTATTGGCTTCATCCCCGCTAGGCCGCAGACCGCGTCGCGCGATGCCGTCCGGTATGCACTAACCACTCTTAGGCACATAAGCCTGTGCGTACTCTCTAGCTTACTAACGTAGCTCCTGGTACTCAGGCAGTGATCCATGCCGGCCCGCCGTACCTAAGTATGGACAGGGCGACACTGGCCAGGAGTTTCGATTTTATTGTTACCTGCACTGATCGTCGCATGTTGCTCCGATTTCCGATTATTCACCACCGTGACCTCAGTCTTATGGTGGGCTAGCTCCAATTGCCTGGAACACAACCATCTCTCCACAATGCCGATGGAGTGCGAGGCCGTTAACTCGACCTCTTCGATGGATTCACCACATATCTCCAGGGTGATGTCGTCCGCGAACCCGACTATCTTCACCTCGTTCGGGAACTCAAGCCGTAGTACCTCATCGTACATCGTGTTCCATAGCACCGGACCCAGGATCGAACCTTGTGAGACGCCTGCGGTGATCTGGACACGTTTCTGGCCAGCCTCTGTGTTGTATACCAGTACGTGATTCTGAAAGCAGCTTCCAAGAATCTTGTACAATTACCCAGGAACCTGAAAACGTTGGAGCGAGTCGGCGATAGCCACCCAACTGGCGCTATTGAATGCATTTCTCACGTCAACGGTGACCATTGCGCAGTATCGTACTCCTCGCCTCTTGCTCTGGATTGCCACCTCAGCCGTCTTGGTGACGGACAGGATGGCATCCACCGTCGACTTCCCTTTACGGAAGCCAAACTGATTATTAGACAGACCGCCTATACCATCCTTGTATGTTGTCAGTCTGTTGAGGATTACCCTCTCGAGCACCTTACCCGCTGTATCCAACAGACATATAGGTTTATATGCAGATCTTGTATCTTGTCTTGTGTTTGCTTGATACCCTATACCGAAACAACGTGTCCTAAAAAGTGACCTCTTTAACGCCAAAAACAAACTTTTCTTTGTTAATCTTCATATTCATTCCCTTTATCCGCTTCATAACTTCCATCAACCTAGAGAATAAATAAAGTATTCATTACAACAGCTATAGGAATCTAAAATGAACAATATTTCATCGTGTTTTTCACCGGGTCTACCGTAAAAAAGAAGATCGTCCATGACAACAATTAGTGCTCCGATTCCACAAAAAAAATTCTCCGTTTCCCGTTGGAATAACACTGGTGTCGAGTTGATGCTGAACCTCAATCGACAAAATCCGTAGACACCGCTCCGAGAGACAAACGTTGTTATCTTCCTACTATCGGGTTCTAGTTCGAGATGATAGTACGTGGACTCGAGATCGATTTTGGACAGTCGGGCATAGGATATTGTTCTATTAACACTGCCTGATTACCAAAGCGCGTATCGACACAAAGATGTATTTTACCATTACTCAATTACAAAGATTAATAGTGAAACCTATAAAAGTGGACGCTCAGCCCGCTCTATGATTCTTTTCTCGATAAGATCACGGATAACCAATCATTAAGTATTAAAAGTTTATTTTGTCCACAAAATCTTACCTCTTCTACATCCGCTTCATTGCAATAGGATTTCTGTTTGATGCCTGAAATGACCTCTTCATCAACATGAATTTTCAGAGTTACTCCAGGAATCTTGGGAAACTCCTTGTCCGATTCTCGTATATCCAAAATTTCACTAGTGATCATGTTGACATTGAATCCAATCCGCAAGACTCCGTTTGTCCTTTTTGTGCAACGAGAAAATGAGCCCATATTCCGTTCTCATCTTTTGGTGTGCAGATTTCCGTTTCAAATGCCGTACTGAACCATATCTTCTCGTTTGAAGGGAAAGCCTCTAAGTTGATGGTTTATTCCGCAAGACTCCGTTTGTACTTTTGGTGCAGCGAGAAAATGAGCCCATACTGCGTTCTCATCTTTTGGTGTTCTGATTTCCGCTTCGAGTGCCGCACGAATCAATATCTTCTCGTTTGATGTAAAAGCCTCTAAGTTGAGATTTTTTTCCCGTTCGTTAATATTTTTGGAACAATTCCGTTGAAGTTTCCTATACGTATTCTCTCGAATGATATTTGCTAAGAAACCGGAATCGACTACCAACGAAGTAGGTACACCTCCGACCAAGTATTTCAGAATCTCAGAAGGGCTATCATCATCCACAAATAAAACGCCATTCGCTGGATATTCTGCCTTGTATTCGACTCGGCCTTCCTTTTTCGACCACAGATTCTGAATTTACTCATTGCAACGTGATCATTTGAACTGAAAAGATTAATTTTTCGCTACCTTTTTCATTTCAACCGTGTTCAAAAATTATAAATAATTATTAATGCCAATTTTTAGTTCAAGCCGTGCAAAAAATTATAACCTTTCAAACAGTTATTTGATGGAGGGAATCGGATTAATAGTTCAAGCCCGTAGCTTGAAGTTAGATTGAAAAACATGGTTTCGAGAAAAACGCGTTCAAAGTTTTTAGCGCAAAGCGCAGCGCACATGAGACAGGTGTGTTCGAGACGCTGCCATTCAATAAATATTCATCGCTTTAAAAAATCCTTCTACACATATATTCTACGAACATGTGGCTTTCATTTTTTTATCAGAAAACAAAATCA
Organism: Aedes japonicus; assembly: GCA_034211315.2. Classification (NCBI taxonomy): domain Eukaryota; kingdom Metazoa; phylum Arthropoda; class Insecta; order Diptera; family Culicidae; genus Aedes; species Aedes japonicus. The sequence continues at coordinate 29,650 of JASCZW010002732.1, read as the reverse complement.
ATGTTTTGGTTCAAATTCAGGGGAGAGTTCCCTTAAGGGGGGATATACAGCTAGAACGAGAAAAAAACTCATTTTTGAAAAAAAAAAATCAAGTGGAAGTTTAAACTCAAATCAATCGAAACTTTTTTCCAATTAAAAGTGAATCCATGTAGTATACTAAAATATGTTTTTCAAATTTTTTTCAACAAAATGGCGGGCGTTAGAGTGCGTTGAAAAAGTCGTTGTATTTTACCTGTGCTGGCTCTCGCAGTCGCAGTTTTGATCTGAAACCTGCTAACCCAAAAAAATTACCATAATTATATTTACAGTTAGTAGATGAATTAAAAAAAAAAGTAAAAAAAAAATTGCACTTTCGGCGTAACTTTTTTGTAAAAATCCACATTTTTTCAACCATTTACCGCATTGTTCCATACATAATAATAATATATTACAATAATTTTCATATAGAATGTAATACTATAATTAAGAAGTCCTTTAAGTTTCAGCTTAATCGAATAATTGGTTTTCGAGTTATCACCGGCATAAACTCCGAAAATGCTGGTTTGAGAAAAACGCGTTGAAAGTTTTGGGGCTCCACCAAACTGCAGCGTTTTTTTTTTGCCGCCGCCGCAGCGAAATTGCGGTGAGATTATATGAGCGCACAAACCGAAGCGATGCGTTTTTAAATCAGTTCTAGAAAGTCGCCATGTAATCTCACCGCGGCAATTTTTTCGTTGTGATTTCACTGCGGCGTCAAAAAAACTCTGCAGTTTCGTGAAGCCTTCAATATCGGTCAAGCGTCTCTTTGAACTTGCTGCGCGTGAAAAAGGCGTCTTCGAAAAATGATGAAAAAAACACTTGGAGCTAGAATGTCGAAAAAAGGGTTTGAGAAGCGTATTCTACGAGAAATTTACTAACTTTTTATGCAAAAAATTCTAACTGTATATCCCCCATCAAGACAAACATAAGCACGAAACCTAGAAACCACACAACTTTCTTTCCTCTCTCGGTCCACTCAGTACGAAAATCACTTCTACCATTACAAACCATTTGCTTTGTACAATCATTTCTACATTCTATATCATCTACCGTTACTCACCCGTATAGCACGGAGCCCTTTTTTCCTATCACCCTTATTCAGCAGGGCATTATTATGGTTTCAGTTGAAAATTGAATTTATCGACTAGCGACAATCGATTTTACTCTCGTTCTGTACATTATACCTAATGTCGGAAGTAGTGCGCTGTACGGCGCATCTGATGCGCCATACAGCGTACTACTTCCGACATTAGGTATAACGTACAGAACGAGAGTAAAATCGATTGTCGCTAGTCGATATATTGGGTTTTCAACTGAAACCATAATACTCTCGTTTTCGTCTTAAAATCCCAGAGTGCAAAAAATAAAACTAAGATCGATCATATGATTTTTTTTCACCCATCTTTAATAAATTAAACTTCTTGCATGAAATTTTCAACCGTTGTTTTCTTCTATAGTATCCCATACAGTAAAAAAATACAGCTTTTTAATCACACATTCGTTTTCTTTTTTAAGCTCTAATGATATTTTTGTTTTTTGCACTTACCAATTTTCATCCTCGTCGCCAAGTCTCTAAGTCTGCCTTCGAAAGTTTTGATCTTAGCGCCGAAAATTTTACTCATATTTCAGCGCCATTTCGGTGGTTTGTTTGATTTGGTTTGCGTTTTCGGCGTTTTGGATCATAAAGAAGTGTACGCCATTGACACCAACCAGATTAAAAAAAACAACCGAAGAAGCGCAGAGGATGGCGCTAAAATAACAGTAAAATTTTTGGCGCAAAGAGCAATAAGGTATTCCACGAGACAGCTGCGATCAGCTGATATTTTTGTCTACCATGCTTTTTTGACAGTTCTCAGTATTGGTTTGCGTGGGTGGCCTACGCTTTGCGAGGAAATAGGTTCAGAAGTGTTTGTTTACAAATGTTGATAGACCCTTTTCTATTGTTGATCCAGAAATGTTTCCTTTGTATTTATTTTATTTACATTCAGCATCGTTAGCACTTACAAGTTAATAGTGTTAGCCGACCCACACATTTTTTGCTGTCAGGTCTACTGAGAAACTTCTCATGGAAAGCCTAATTTGGAAAGCCTAGTTTACATTAGATTCTATTGTGGTACCAATAAATCCTATTGTCATCTTATCGTTGTGAACATTAGTATTGATTGTACATACTATATATTCTATTGTATGGTTACAATATATTCAATAGTAAATCTATGAGAATTTGTTATTCGGGTGGTGTCTTTTGTGTTTGGAAAGTACAATCATGTGCCCAACGACGTCACTTAAAAAGTGCGAGGTAACGCCCAAGTAACAATCGGAATGCTTTGAAGATTTATTGAAATTTTATCATTGTTTTAACATTGCATCTCTTGCAGCTTGTGGGTTTGTTATAGTTTTATTGATTGTCATAAAATCAGGCTCTCAAGTATAATATAAAACTTTTTTATGACTTCCAAATCAAAACTCAGGCTTCATGGTATTAATGTACGCCCTAAGGCGGTTCTGTAACTGTCTTAAAAACTATAGAATAAAACCAGAATATATCTAGCAACTTAGTTCTATGACGCACTTTTTGATAACCGTTATAAAAATTGAAATGCTTCATTAAAGCTTTGTTGCAGCTATGATTTTTATCGTAGGCCTAAAATTCACAAAGTGATAAATATGTCGATATCACTTTGAATCACGTCTACGTCAAAATGAGTGCGTGGAAATTGTATAAAGCGAATGGAACGTTTAAACGAAAAGTGAAGGCGAATGTTCGGCAAATCAAAAATTCATCATCGCAGAACAACGTTACCGAAAATACACAATGCGGTATGGATATGGCGCCTGTGTGTTTAATGCTTCGGGATTCCGAGAATCAAATACTGGATAAAATCGAAACCCCCAAGAATGGCGTTGGCGCAGACGTGGACTCATGTTATCAAATCGATCCAAATAGAACAAAAGTCATCCACTTCAACGCTCCGGAACATGATTAAGATGAAACATTCGCTAACATGGAACTTCTGGACGATCTACAGTTGTGGGCTCTTTCAGACAACATAAGGTACAGTGCGATGAAGGAGCTCTTGAAAGTTCTGAACAAACGGCTTTTCGATATACTTCCACAAGATCCACGAACTCTTTTTAAAACGACACAGGTAGTTTCGCTTTGCCAGGTAGGAGATGGCCAATACTGGCATCATGGCTTCAAAACTTGCATAGAAAAGGTATTTAGTGAAATAAGGGAACTAATAAGCATCTCTGTAAAGATAAATATGGATGGTCTTCCTATCTACAAAAGTTCCAAGGATGAGTTTTGGCCCATTCTTTTCAATATCGACGAATATGCCTATATCAAACCAATGGTCATAGGGATTTACAGTGGAAAACATAAGCCTTCGGATTTAACAGCATTTCTTAATCCGTTTGTCGATGAAATGGAGGATGTTTGTAAGAATGATTTATTCGTCAATGGTCACAAAATTACCGTTACAATTCGATGCCTTGTGTGCGATTCACCAGCTAGAGCCTTTGTTAAAGGTAGGAATTATTATGCATATGAACACATCGTTTTTTTACACAATTATTTGTTTTATTTTAATTTAGGAGTTGCAAATTTCAACGCGCAGAATGGACGCCAGAAGTGTTGCACACAAGGAGAATATTCATATGTATCACATACTAATTATTATCCCCAGACCGCTTGTCCAAAACGAACTGATGCTGGTTTTCGAAATAAAATCTATGGAACTCATCAATAAAACGACTCACCGTTGCTGAGACTTCCAATAGATATGATCAAGGACTTCGCAATAGGAGATTCACTTCATCTCATTGACTTCGGAATTATGAAGAAATTACTTCTTGAATGGCGGGATGGAAACATTGGTACTTACAGAATATCTAAAAAAATGTTAAAATTTCGGATGCCTGTGGAGATACATCGATCAATTCATGGTTTGGAATGCCTTTCTTATTGGAAAGGTTTGGAATTTCGTACATTTTTGCATTATGTTTCTATTGTTGTCTTGAAACCTGTACTTCCAGCTGATGTATATGAATATTTTTTAGTATTTTTTTGTGCAATAACTATTTGTTCATCACAGATGTATTCTTCAATGTTCGATTTAGCACATCTATTGTTAACATTTCATTGAACTGTTTAAAAATCTTTACGGTGAAGATTATGGTACTAGCAATGTTCACAACCTCATACAATTGGTCGATGATGTGAAACGCTTTGTTCCATTGCATAAATTTAACGCTCACCCTTTTCAAAGCAAACTGTTGGCGATCAAAAATTTAATTCGAACCGGTAGTAAACCATATATGACCCGTAACGCTGGTAGATCACCTTTTCGTGGTGCGTTACGGGGTATCAGATCCACCACCGAACCCTAGTCCGAATTAATTCAAACTAGGGAACATATTTGTTATTTGTAGTCAAAGGAACATATTTTAGTCCTTATTAAATTTTATGTCTTATGAAAAGTGACAATACTCGTTTTGCAATTGTGCGAAATAAGCTTAGCTTAGACTATTTGATGTTCTATAGTTTGAATTGGTTATGACTAGGGTTCTGATGCATGGTCAGTATCGGAGTCATAGTTTGTTTTCTTTGCAATGAATCTGATTTTGACTGATAAAGGGGCGCGCCTTTGAAGAGTGCTCTCACTCCTCAAAGGGTTCAAATAGCGGAAACTTTCAATAAAATTTGATTCATTGCCAACAAAACAAACAATGACCACTGTAACAACACCGAATACCTCATCATTTCTCAATAGTGATGAGGTTACTCGACATGCACTAAACAAAGGATACGGGATATACTACAATAGATAAATTTACTGGTCGCAGTGGTTTATGTCCCGAACAGAGGGGAAAAAAACCATTAGTGCAAATTGCTAAGCGCCTGAGGGAGCTGAACCAACTGGTTTTGAAAAACGAAATTTTTATTGCTGGTTGCAGTTGTGATTGGACTCTAGAAGCGCTTTTTGCGCTTTTTTAAGTGTGATAAAAGTGCACGTTTACGTCAAATCGTTTTGTTGTCTTCGGTGAACTTATCCTTTATGCTGAAAGGTATATGTTCACTGAAGACAGGAAACGATTTGACGTAAACGTGCACTTTTATCACACTTTTTCTGTTTTTGTCGGAGTCCATTTTTAACTGCAATCAGCAATATACAATTCAAACATAATGAACACCGCCAAGATAATTTTTCAGGCAAGTCTAGAAAATTCTCTAAAATTCAGTGGGAAAATTTCATGTTGAGCACATAATCGAATAACAAATGGTTTTTATCAAATGACAATCAAATAGTAGCTTCGGAGTGTGTAACTGAACAGGATGGAATAGGTACAATCACGGGTTCTAGCTTAAACCAACTTAAGTCATTTTTTGAAACACAAATTCGATCAAATGTGCTCAATATATATCAATCTGATGGTAAAACTAATTTTGTAGAATCGTATAATATTACAAAAGTTAAATGTAAAATGATTCATATTCCACTTAATGACTTTGATTCTGTGTTCTTTCCGCTGTTGCATACTTTATAGCATTTAGTCAAATAATAATATAATCAAAAAAAAATATTTTATTTCAATTCAATCAAAAATTAGAGTCGAAATCATGCACTGCCTCCCCAGTCATCTAAGAACAGATCCATAAACTAGCCATCACGGAAGACTTTGTCCAGCTTCTTGTTGACGGGCATTATACTGCAGGTTTTTGGACGATTTTTGTGCCCTGACACTGTTTTGGACAGCAAACGTTGCTTGCTGTTTTTCAATACTCCTTTGAAAAATTCATCGCATTTGATTGTGGTAAAACCGTTGTCTGCCAGTAGAACAAGCTTCAAAAACAGCTGCCGAATTTTTTTGTACATCATGAACGGAGTTTTCATCTGAGGTTCAAAAACTCCATTCGGCTGATGCAGCATTATCTCTGGTCATCCCTGTCCAGGAACATGTTCTAAGGAACTGTCGAGCAATCGACAAATCGTCTTTCAGATTGTCTGGAATATTTGACAACGAATGCATTCGACGACCATTTTCGTAGCTCGAATCCTTCGGGCGAGAGGAAGTTTTGTATTACGGAACACAGCTGAAATTTGGATCAGCCATCAATGTTAGAAGAGAGGTCCATTGCGAAATATCGATCGATCTTGATGGTAAATCGTTGTGATTTTTCAAAGAATGCTGGACGTAAGTGTGTTAGAGTAGGTGAAATCAACAGAGCTAAAATGTGCGACAGAATAATGGGTGCTGTTGACTGTAGACCCACCCATTCCAGCAATTACGATAGTTTTTTTTTTAATATTTTTTTTTCAGTGATGAAATTTGACTTGCAGATTTTTGGTGAGGTGCTTGATGTAGCTAATTCTTTGGTGAGAGGTTGTCAGTTGGTAGATTGGACAATGATGTAGGGATAACGGATTCCGATTGTAATGGTGGATTTTTGATTTCCGGGTGATGATGGCTTGTGGTTGGATAGAACGATCGTTGGGTGAAGAGAAGATGCATGTAATAGTGTATGGTGTTTCTCGTTACACTTTTGACAGAGTTTCACGAAAAATCTCGACTGAGGTGACTCGAAGACAAACAATTCCAACAGAGTTTCTTCTTGCGAATAGTATCTTGGTTTTGATCGATTGGTATCCGTTTTAAGACCTCATAATCGTTGACGCGATGCGATTGATGGCAAACAATGAAGCTGAAAGTTTTAGATGGAGGAAATTTATCAACAGAAGCGCTGTAAGAAACGGGGTTTATCTTTCGGAGGAGAGGCTTCCACTGTTTAGGGACAAAAAAACTCGTGCTTGATCTTTCAAAAACACAATAGCAGCAACAGTATTTTTACATAGATTGAAAAAAAAACGGGTCAAAAAATACTTTAGTGTATACCTACTTATATTTGGTACCATACATACACCATCTACATGAGATTTAAAGAAGAATACAATGTATACTATTATCAATATTGTTTCCAAACTAACCTTTCCTTTTTTTCCTTTTTATTTCCAGCAACGAGATGACAATACTCTTTTACCCGATTATGATGCGGCAGTTGCTCAAAGAATGAAACAGCACCCACCTCCCTCTTATATGGTTGCAATGTCTATGAGTAATAAGGGTTCTCCGCAAATTAATGCTACATCTGAAGCAGCTGCAACTTCAAATTCTAATGAAAATGTTACCCTTTTTGATCCGCCTCCTTACAATGCTGTGGGTGATGCTGTTCAAGAAGTTATAACGCAAGTTGACGACGCTGTGTCGGTAATCATTGATGAATCTGTTTCTAGTGCCCACTAGCAACCCACAACATTCTATGGATTCAATGAGTTTTTAACAAAATATTGTACAATTGAGAAAAAATATTATACAATCTAGAACTGAAAATTATCATGCACATTACTTATAATAATATTGTCATTATATGTAAATTTGATATTCAAAGGGCTTTCATTTATTTTGTTATCCTGAATTACTGAAAAAAATAATACAAGTTTAATTTATAATCTTGAGAAAAACCCTTCAATAAATCACGCTCAGCATGGTAGAGTAAAGTGGAATCAAATGAATCAAGGTGTCAGCTGGATTGGCTAATTCTTCTACTTCTTGGCCCTATTCGCTTTTGGAATTTTCCTTTTTAAATTGAAAGCTATCATTATAGACACGATATCCTGAGAGATGGCGGGTTTAGATCCGGATTTAGTCAAGGTTAGACATTTTCTCGATTTCTAAGAGCATCTCTGTTATGCCTTTCGCGTTATCCACAATCGGTCATCTTATAGTAGTACATGTACTACATGCACGTTTATAGAAGTACACCTGCATTAATTTTCGAAATGAATGATTTGTTTTATGCTAGCGGGAATGTCAGTTCAAAACTCGTCTTAAAGAATTCAGCTATGTCTAGATGAAGCAGTAAAGTCTAGCAGGTAAAAAGTGATAGTAAAAATAAGTACAAGTTAATACGGATTCCCACAATCATATCCATTCAGTTTCTTCTTAGATACCTATTTGCTGCCAGTAACCTATCCCACGATCTCTCATGCACTCCTATCGATCAGTTGCATGGTGGTATTCTTCCCTACTTTTTGTAGCAGGCTTAGCTTTCTCCTATCATCCGGATCATCCGATTCGAGAACGATATTATCTACAAAATAATCATTCTTCCTTTGTATAGTGCCCCTCTGTGGTAGTACACCTTCGTTTACTCGTCATTTACGCCAGGCGTTCAACCTACGTCACGAGCATATTCTTCTTAACCATCTCCCAGGGACAGCATCCGAAGCCCAAATATTTTTCTCTAGTTTCTTGGTGATCTAGATTATCGGCTCTCGGCTGATTCATCTCCTCGTAGTCACTCAAATACTTCTTGGATATTTTTGTAACTTGATCGGGGGTGAGATTGGAACCTGTGACTTTGGCGTGAGAGGTATGGATGTTAACCATTACGCCGGGGCCGCCGGTGCACATTCTCAAGGTTCTCGTCACGAGTCTTTGTCTTCGATAACTGGAAACTTGCCCTCGAATTTCGGGAGTAATGGTAACTGGATGGTTAACTCCCGTTTTGTTCATTCTGTTTTGTAAATAGTGCGTCGTAAAAAAGTGACGAAAGCGTATAAGGGCCGTTCATAAACCACGTAGACTCATTTTTGAAAATCTCAGAACCCCCCACCCCTCCCTTCTCGTAGACATATTATTGAAATTATATTTTTGAAATTTTGTATGGATACATATTTTTGAAATTTTGTATGGAGCGTAGACTTTGGTATGAGGCAATAATCTCCAGCGAAAAGTGTATTGCCGCTAATTCAGCGACATATACGGCAAAAGGAGCTAAAATTTACGATTGGCGCTATGAATTTCAAGATATATCAATGATCCATCAGTGTACAACGATTTAGTGCATTTGGATAAACTCTGCAGTAAATATCACCAGGGACTCTTCAAATTAAAATGAACCGAATTGCCGAAGTCGGAAGAGCAAACACGATTGGGAATATTCGGCCAACGGCTGACATCCTGTATGTAATATTGGTACAAAGTCATGAAGCGAGTTTGAGGATTCAATTTGAGGAGCTTCTCTAAGTTTTCGATCACCTGGGGGTTCTTAACTTCGAGTCCTAGTGAGCAGCCGGAGAGATAATTCTGAAAACCGATCCGAGAGTGGTAACATGCCAGCCAACATTTCAAGACTCAACGTATGAGGCGAGTGCATGCAACCTGTTGGTAAGCAAGTGGCCGTCGTACAGAACGCACGCGTTTTCAATTCGCTGCTCCGTACGTACCGCGCGCGTATAATTATTTTTTAATTTAATTACATTAACGTCGCGTGAGCGTTTTCAACAGTAATTTTGTGAATACTTCTTTGACCCGCGCACTTGCCACTACGTTTATCGCGACGAACACCTTTTTTTTCTCTCTGTTTTATCCAACCTGACGAAGACCAATTCAACAAACTTCAACCATGCCGTGCGGAATGAAATCTTGTAGTAGTTTAGACGACCGTTTTCTATGGAAATGTGAGTTCTGCACAAAACGATTCCATGTGGCCTGCGTGGGAGTACAACGCCAACGGGAGGTCAGCATCCCCGCCTTCATGGTGCCTATGTGTGCTGACTGCCAGGAAATTTTACGGAAGGAAGCCGATGTGAGAAAACTGCTACATCAACAGGAACAACTTGTGGAAGCAATCCGTTCACAAACTGACGCCAACCATCGAATTGCCACTGACTTGAAAAGATTTTCTGCTGTCTCAGAATTTTTTGAGAATATCGAGCTACAACTAAACGATGTCAATGAAACCCTAAAAAAAATTAACAACAATAACAAAGACAAGTGCAGTGTAATCGAGACCAGCTGCAAAAACAGTGTAGCAGAAATAAAATATGAAATCACGGCATTTTTGGTAGCACCTCCGACAGAGACATCGACGGCAATCGAATTGGTAGCCAAATCGGCTGCGATCGCAGCAGTAGCAGAAATCACCACAACAACAACAACAGCAACAGCAGAAACTACTGAAAACACCACAACTCACCTGTGAGGTAGCCCTTGAAGAAATTTTACATGAAATAAAATTTGTTTCTGGTGCTGTTTCCAGCCTACAATCTTGTACGAAAGCTTATGTTTCCCCAGAGAAGACACTGGAGGAGGAATTAGCTGAAAATTCCCCAGTCAACAGTGGAATTCAGCCGAAAACTGATCATTCGTCTCTGGGATGGCGATTTTTAGGCAACAAATGGCGCTGGATGAAGGACTGGTCAAAATATGACGAAAAACAAAAGACTCGAAAGCTCCAGGAAAAAGCTGCTGCTAAGCGCAGCAGAAAACGCCGGAAACATCAACATATCAAGCCAACAAACATCAACAGCATTACAAATCTAACAGCACCCAAATCCAAAAGCACCCAACAGAATGAACACACCCGTTCCAACGAATCAGACAAAAAATTACTGGCCACAGCTAAAGTATAATTTGCCGGCCCACCATCATCAACCGACCAATACAAGGCCTCTCCGTGCCAAAACTCATCCAATTCAGAAAGAGTGAAACCATAAACCCTTACCGTACAAACAACGAGGTACACCATAACAACAATGAATCACCAGCGGAAAATACCACGGCATCAACACATTTGGAATCGCACTCAACACCTCACTGGACACCCGACCCCATGCGTCCACCCATCGTAAACTTAACGGAGCAATCAGCTGATGGGGACAGGCGTTACTTAAAAGCTCGTTTGCGGGACTACAGAATCATGGAGACGGTGCGGACTTACCTTGCTTATCTCCATGACCAGCCAGCAAATGTATGTACTCGCGGAATGACTAAAATAAGTGCCTCAGTAAGCGGAAGGTTTACCTACGGACACCAACCTTCTGAGTGAAATTTTCCTGGACGTATACAAAGAGATGGGAGTATCACGCAATGACACCTTGGCAGGCCTGCAGTCACACCGCACATCTTTATCCAGCGATCGAACACACCGCCTGCAGCAACTACGAGAGAGTAGCACAAAATTTTACTCTACCTCCCCAGGGTCACGTTTTCGGAAATAACGACGCCTTCCATAGAAGAAGAAGAAACATCATCAATATCGGTAAATACTTTATCAACCGACGCGCTCCTCACAATTTCTTCACCAAAACAGAATGCTACTGAAATTTTGATTTATTGTCAAAATTTCAATCGCATGAAAAGCCCAGCAAAAATGAAGGAAATTCATAAAAATCTTCTTGGTACATCCTTTTCAATTATTCTGGCAAGTGAAACTAGCTGGGATGAAAGTGTAAAAAGTGAAGAAATTTTCGGAAGTGCGTATAACGTATTCAGAAATGATAGGAATTTTATTGAGTCTGGAAAAAATTAAGGCGGTGGAGTCCTCGTAACCGTCTCTGCAAAATTCAACACGGAAATAATTCTCTCATCAAAATTTAATGAATTTGAGCATGTTTGAGTGAAATCTCACATAGCAGGTGAAACAGACGTATTTGCCTCATTGTATTTTCCACCATATAATGCTTATAAAAATACATATGAAAAGTTTTTCGAATGCGCAGAAAAATTTTTATCTGAACTTCCTCCTGAAGTAAAAGTACACATCTATGGGGACTTTAATCAACGCGACGGTGACTTCATTCTAGACTCCGAAAATGAAAATATCTTACTCCCAGTCGTTGGGGAGAATATTACTTTGCAATTCACATTCGACGAAATTGCAAAACTTGGACTTAATCAAGTAAACCACATCAGAAATGAAGAAAATTGTTTTTTGGATTTCTTGCTCACGAATATTCAAGAAGATTTCTGTGTGACTGAATCACTGAACCCATTATGGAAAAATGAAATGCGTCACACGGCAATCGAATATTCTTTATTTATACATGAATATCAAAGACCCAACGACTGTGAATATGAAGAAGTCTTTGAATACAGACTAGCTAATTATGCGAATATCAGAAGCAAACTAAACAATGTAAACTGGTAGGAAATTTTCAAGAATGAAGGAAATGTCGAAACTGCTGTAGACATTTTTTATAAAATTTTATCGAAAATAATTTTGCAAGAAATACCTTTGAAGAAAAAACGACGTCACCGAAATACGAGTGATCCAGTCTGGTTTAACAGACAAATCAAAAATTTAAAAAATCAAAAGCAGAAAGCTCACAAAATTTAAAAAAAATTCAACAGCAGTGAAAATTTAGCAAACTATCTGGACATATTCGACCAATTGAAACTAGCCATCGGTATTGCACTTGAAGAATACAATACAAAAACTGAACTCGAATTAAAGTCATGCCCAAAGAACTTCTTCAATTACGTAAAAACCAAGTTAAAATCTGACAATTTTCCATCCACAATGTACCTTGATGCACGTGTCGGTGATAACTCGGAAAAAAATTGCAATCTTTTTGCAACATTTTTTCAAGAAATCTATATGACATTTTCTGAAGAGGATCGCGATTGCGAATATTTTGCATTTTACCCTGAATTTACTGGGAGCATTGGCGTCAACCAACTGTATGTGCAAGATATTTTCCAAGCATTAAAAAATTTGGACGCCGCAAAAGGTCCTGCACCTGACGGAATTCCTCCAGTGTTCATGAAGAGTTTAGCAATGGAACTCACATCTCCATTGTTTTGGCTCTTTAATGTGTCACTGGAATCAGGAATTTTCCCAACAATTTGGAAAAGCTCATTTTTGGTCCCTATTTTCAAATCTGGACGAAAATCTGACATACGTAATTATCGTGGAATAGCCATTATCTCTTGCATTGAAGAATAACTGACAAGCAACACGGCTTTTTTAAGGGCCTTTCAACCTCGACAAATTTAATTGAATTTATAGACTATTCATTGAATGCAATGGATAATGGAAACCACGTAGAAGCTCTCTACACAGACTTTAGCAAGACTTTTGATCGTATTGACATACCAATGCTACTTTTCAAACTGAAAAATCATGGGATTGAACCTGGACTCTTGAAATGGCTTGAATCATACTTAACCAGCCGCCAACAAATAATAAAATTAAATGGAATGAAATCAAGTCCTATTCAAGTCACTTCTGGTGTCCCACAAGGCTCTCATTTAGGACCCCTTCTTTTTATTTTGTACGTAAATGATATTTCCTTCATTCTTAAAAATATTAAAGTACTAATCTATGCCGATGACATAAAGCTTTATTTGGAAATACAAAATAAGGAAGACATCAGTTTACATCAGACATATTCTACACATGGTGTAAAAAAAGCCTATTAGAGCTGAATGTAAAAAAATGCAACTCAATATCATTTAGCAAAAAAATAACAACACCAAACATATCAATTGCACTAGGTAATCAGAATGTAGAAAAATGTGAAAGAGTGTGATGTATTAATAGAACTATTCTAAATCAAAATAAAAAACGAAAAGGTGAGATATGTCAGTGTCATATCTGCAAAGTCGACGTAGGACTGCTTGTTGATGTGGAGGAATTGTAATAGAATTAATAAATATCTACTATATTTTGTTCAGTCTAAAGACTCATCAAACCATCTGTTATCTTGAAAATCTTGAATTCAATTCTTTAGAACCCCTTAAGTGTCCCTGAAAAGGGCCGTATGGTATTTTGTCGTTTGTTGTTTATGGTCCGAGTAGTACAGACAATGGTCCAGTGCTAGGTGATGGTTGGTTGTCGAATGGGTAGATGTTGTCATTCCAGTTCATGTTCCACAATATCTGCTACCTGTTGATTTAATGGTTCGGGTGCTTCGAATGCGAGTACAGACAACATAGGTCTATGATACGAAAAATATGAACAATAACGTCTGCACTCTACGCCGATATTTTTAACAAACGTTTAATCTATACAAGAACCACCAAGTGTGGTTGCTTCATTCCAAAGGTTTGCTAAAGTAAATTTTAAATGTTTTTGCATAAAATCTAGAAAATCTATTAAGTAGAAGGAGATGTTCGCTCGCGTGTTGAAAGTTCCGTCAGAGTACGGCAGGTAGGAAATCTAACAGATGTTTTGAAAAATGAGCGAAATCTTTGCCTAACATCCCACTGCGGGGTAGGTTGTAGCAACGGAACAAGTCCGCCACTTCAACAGGCAAAAATTGACGCAAGGAAAGACGCTCATGTACCACTGTGGCTTGTATAGTTATTCTAGCGATCTATTGTGTGCACTCTGTTTATTGATGCGCACATGGGAGAGGAACTCTCTCTTTTTTTGGGTTTGTTTTGATTCGCACCGACATGGTGATGAGTGAACAACTCCTTCTACATCATATACGTTACTCCTCGCACGGAGAATAAATAACACAACAATTAATGTATAGAAAATCTATGTTTTCATTTTTGGAAACGTCAATGTTAAAGTCTCCGATCAACACAACTGGCGTATCTGGCGCAGCATACCTGAACAACATGCGAATCAAGAACAATTTTTAAATTCTTGGTAGTTGTTCCTGGTGAATTGTACACCACAACCAGCAGAACTTCAGTGTCCATTACTGATAAATTAGCTGCACAAATGTCCGGGAGATCCGCGCAGCTCGAATGCTGCCAAAGGAATGAGGCATTAGTTCAAAAATGGGTCTTTTATAAGCTCCCAGCTACTCGCTGATCTCGTTGTCCGCTCTGCTGTTTGCTGATTGGTTAATACGCTCCACGTATCACGTGATGTGGTATTTTGGCGCGAGTGTGATATTCTTCATTTCCCGCTCATTTCTTCTACTGGTGATTCATATCGAAATGAATATGAAAACAATTTATATGTATATATGATAATTTATTAATTTTTTTTAAATTTTATTAAATATTCTAATAATAATTAGAATTATTGTTATTATTTTAATAATAATGAAAATTATAATTAGAAAAGTTTAAATCAGTAAAGATATTATCTTTCACATGTCTTTGCACAAAGCTAAAATATCATGAGAATTTAATTTATTTCTTCTATATTCTGTTTCTTCTCTACAATCAATTAAATAAACTCTTTAGTTGGGAAAATTGTGTTGAAAAGGACCCTTTTTATTAATTGTTGGGGAGGGTCTTCTCGAGTAGCAAGATGGCCTGAATTTTCTCCGGCCTCTTGGTGTAACGTCATGTTGAAGTAACGCCATGTAGTGAAAATGTCGATTAGCTCAAGATAAAATATTAATTTAACAAACTCTTTTATTGGGAAAATTGTTTTGGTCGCCCAGAAAGAACAGGTTGTGTTAATTATCGGGGGGAACATAGGGATCAAATTGGCTTCTCGGTCTTCTCAAGTAGCAGGGTGGCCTGAATGATTGGCGGGTAATCACCCTGTGAAATTGTCAGAACAGAGAAAATCGGGATTTACATATAGATAAGCAGCATCAGCTTCGGCCACTTTATCCGCTCTTGAAGTAACGCGAAGTAACATTACAACCATGCGTTGTAATGAAAATGTCGATTATCTTATGATAAAATAATATTTTAACAAACTCTTTAATTGGTAACATTGTTTTGTTCGCCCTGAAAAGGACGGGTTTTTATTTAATTGTCGCGGGGCAACATGGTACACGTTCGAAATGTGCTTCTCGGTCTTCTCAAGTAGCAAGATGGCCTGGGCTCTTGAAGTAACACCATAGACTAACTCTAAGACCAGTAGGTCCCATACAAAAACGATTTTTTTCTTGGCTCAGTCAGTACTAGAACATCGTCCCAAGCTCGGTCCCAAGCTCAATAATGCACCCCTTATAATGAACTCACATGAACACACTCTCAAATACTCTGTCAAAATAACACAGCAAATCAAAACAAAGGCGCAAATATGTATAACAAGGTGCTGGCTTCAAGGTGTAATTCGGACCAAGGGGTTCTACAACAGTGAACCAATTTCAAATCGCTAGTTACATATTGATTGTTGGTAACACCATGTTGAAGTAACGCCATGTAGTGAAAATGTCGATTTGCATATTGTTTTGATCGCCCTGAAACGAACGGGTTGTATTAATTGTCGGGAGAACATGGTACGCGATCAAATTTGCTTCTCGGTCTTCTCAAGTAGCAGGATGGCCTGAATAATTGGTAGGAAACCACCCTAAGAAATTGTCAGAACAGAGAAAATCAGGATTTACATATAGATAGACGCGGCTCGGCCATTTTATCCGGGCTCTTCAAGTTACGCCATGTTGAAACGGTGCGTTGTAATGCTATTTTCATTACTCGATTAGCTCATAAGATATTAATAAAACAAACTCTTTAATTTGGCAAATTGTTTTGTTCGCCCTCAAAAGGGCGGGTTTCATCAATTGTCGGGGGAACGCGATCGAAATTTGTATGTATGGCCTGAATATTTGACAGGAATCCACTGTATGTACTGCCATCGTCAGCTGCTTTTTAAGTCACGACCACTTGGTTTAGGGGGATGGATGTGGGTCGAGACGTCATTCGTGTCATGCCTCACCTCATGTCCAATCATTATTCTTTGAACGCTCATTTATACCGGGTTGGGCTGAGGGACAGCAATCTCTGTGAGTGTGGACAAGGCTATCAGGACGCAGATCACGTTATTTGGTCTTGTGCTGGACATCGTGGAGTCAGATCGGGGCTCTATGATTCCCTTCGGGCTCGAGGTAGACAACCCAATGTGCCAATTCGAGATATTTTGTCTGTACGTGATTTGGAGTACATGAAACTCATTTATGTGTTTTTGACTAACATTAGCTTTAGATTGTAGTTAGTTTAATCTGTATGTTTAGTTTGTTTTTTTCTGTGTATGTTTTTTTTCTTTTTCAAAAAATGTTCAAGTCAATAGAAATTCATAAGTTGTATAGTTTTTCAATAATTAAGAATTTAACTTTAATGTGTTATGTGAACCATACTTTGAATTTCCACCTTCTTTCCCATCCGTAATTTGTAATTCCTATTAATCTCGAGACGGCCGCGAGTAATCGGTTTTATCCCCCAAACTTAAGTTTTAAGATAAATGATGTATAAAAACAACATGAAAATTTGGCTCTGTAAAGTTGATTCGATTGAGCCTGTACAAAATGATAAATTAAAAAAAAAATGTCACGACCAGCTGGATTGGGGCGACTGCTGGGTACCGACCGCCAGCTGCTGCTGCCATTACTGCTGGGTACCGAGCGATGCTGCTGGGTGCTGCCCAGCTTTACCTCCCACCAGGAGATCCGCGCAGCTCTAATGCTGCCAAACGAATGAAGCATTTGTTCGAAAATGTGCCTTTTATCATGGCATCGGATACCATTGCATGAACAAAAGGGGGTATCAACTAAAGCAATGTGAATCAAATTCACTAAAAGGGGAGGGGAATCTGATGTTTCGCCAAACACTAGCGTGAAACAGAATCTACCTCTCGAGTACAAAGAATAAGAAGAAGAAGACGGTGAAAGACGTCTCTTGCTTAGATTTGAAAACTGTGCTAGGAAATTTGGTTAATTTACTCTGCGAATCGAAATTATAAGACATCACCTTACATTTACGTTATTTTTAATAAGTTAATGTTAAAAATCAATTAACTTGATTACTAAAACTGATACGTAGAATTATTTCCAATCGATTGGTGCAAACCATATGAAAATCGTTTATGCAATGACTTAGTTATTATCGCTCAAAATATCCAAAACGACCCGTAACGCGGTCGATTTCAGAAATTTTAGAACGGCGCCCCAGTATAGAAATGAAAGACGTAGTCCTACGTCAAAAATATTTACAAAATTTACCAAAATAATCAAGCCATTGAGTGGCTACAAACGCTCACAAAAACAGAGGGAAGAGAAACAGAGGGAAGAGAAACATCGTCAAGTTATTCGGAAAGTGCCTCACGGAATCGAAGACGCGTCCGCCCACGGAAAATTGCTGAGCCGGAGCCCAAAATCAGGTGGCCCAATCAAAAAAAGTGGAAAAAAGGAAAATACCATTGTTCCTGGTTTCCGTAGTACAAACTACACCCAGGACTTTCCATCTCTTCCGGGGACACCCAATATCCTGATGCCCCGATTTTAAGAGAAGAACTTCTTTGACTGGGCTGATCTCATTTGATGACGAAGGTATCTTCAATTCCCTTGATATTTCTGACCTTCTTAATATCATTGTTCTAGCAATGCTTCCTACAGTGAAAACTTTTTTGAAGCAATTAACAATTTCAGTCACGGCCGGGAATCGTTTCGTCAGATCATCAGTGATCTGATAAACGTTTAAAGGCTTCGTTTTGGAGTGAAAATTGACAACTCATGGACCAGCTGAATCAGCTGGGTAGGCTCATGACCGGGTTACACCTCATTATTTGGCGGCAAGGATTAATCGTCTTCCGGCAAAGAACAAAGAAAAAAGAGTGGTAGCCGATAAAAGCCAAGGACCATCTAACTAAACAGTTAATGGGCACAATAGTTGTTAATAAAAAAAACTCAACGCCAGAATCGGCGTATTGGAGGGCAAATACATGATTAAGAAGAAAAAAAAGCGATTCAAGTAACAATGTCAGATCCCGTCCCCCATCCCTCTATCCCAAAGAAACACCCAAGCACCCAGCTAATGAAAAATACGCAAACCGAATTAATATATAAATATAAATAATCAGGATCTATTTATAAATAATCACACAGAAAAAATTCTTGTAGTAAAAACTACCATTTTACCATCTTTAAAACTACCATGAAATTTCAGTCAAATATATTATGTTTATGGTAAAACCTTCAACTTTTGTGGTATATCTGAAAAACCTCATATTGATATCCACTGCTCCATGGTTGATCTAATCGCAGGCATGGTAAAATCAAACGCATTTATAGTCAGGTGAAAATTTTTGGTGCTTGCGCTCAATTTAACCCTCGAAATGGTAGTTTCTACTGTGGTTTTTCTTTGCGTGCAGGATTCCCTCAGAACCAGTGTTGGAAAAATCATTAAAAAAAAAAACGTTCACTTTTTGCTAAGTGCAAAGATTTATCGCCGAGGAACTTCGCACTCTAAGTTCGCGAACGAACTACAATCTTAAGTTCATGAATGCGCAGAGTTGGGAAACGTTTCATTTCCCATCGTGAAAGATGTTTTGTTTCTCCATCTCACAACGTTTCACTCGTATTCGAGATCCGATCCAACCAAATATCTCCTCGGCTTTGTTCTTTTTCTCTAGCGAGTACGTGTAGGCGAATTCACGCGAGTTTTGATGTTTGATTTTAAGTATTGAGGAATCCAACTTGAAAAAAGAAGTAGACACCGAGTGGTGATAAATCTGACAGCTCCCATGGTAAAGTATAGAACGAAACTTTTAAAATGCTCGTAGATATTCCAAATAAAATTCTAATTAAAAACGGTTTGTTGTTTGATGTAAGAAAAGTCCGAAACTGCACAATAGGAGCATTATTTTAATTTTATTTTAATTTTGCTGAAAATGTCATTATTGAGAAGTTTTGGATTTTTCTTACATCATACAACAAATCGCTTTTAATTAGAATTTCATTTGAATTTTCTAGAAGCATTTTAGAATGTTCGTCCTATACTTTAACATGAGAGCTGTCAGATTTATCACCACTCGGTGTCTTCTTTTTTTTTTCAAGTTGGATTCCTCAATTGTGCCGCCGGAAAAGTCGAGTGGTACGAGACAACTACTGGAATGGCGTGGCGCATTGAGTTCAAATTCAATCCAACCTCCCCGGCCACACAGTCATCAGGCAAGCTGTTATTTATACGAGATTTCTTTCTGTCTAGATTTCATTCCTATGAAATGCGCAGTGTGCTTTTCAAGAACGGATGTGCTGTAAACATATAGAGTGAAAAAAATGATCTGATTTTATTCGTATCGTCGCGTCGGTGACTCGAGTAGAAAAAGTTCGCGATGTTTTATTCTCTCATCCTAGAAAGTTCACTCAAGAAACGTTGGCGTGTGAAACTAGCAACGGGAAGTTCGCAAGTGAAAAGGTAGCGCACGATATGTTTGTGAGAATTCCATCACTGCCCAGCACTAACTCTCCCTGCTCTCAATCGAAAAATGCCCAACGATTCAAGCTTGATAAAGAATCAGACCCTACGGAGCTAATCCTTATCTCGTTTATGCCTCGCCTTACGGTGGAATTATTGGGTGTCAAAGGAAGACTCCCGGAATTAAAACTTCTAACTGCCCAGTACAACCTATTGGCATTCGTTTTACAAGAAACATTAATTCTTGAAGCTAAACCCTATCCAAACGTTATAAAAAAATACCGATTACCGATGTGACGATCTTGATAATCCCATGAAAACTGGTGCCATTAAGGCAGTCAAAAATGATATGCCCCACCGTTTAATTAACCTTTCCTCTCCTCTAATAGCGTCGAAATTGATTTTCCGTTGAAAATTACCCTAATATCCATCTACATATCCCCAGAACGTCAAACAAGTTTAAAGTCCCTTCTTACCAAACTAACCAATCAAATCTCTTCCCCAGTTATTTTGCCACACCATAATTATTATCTCTTCCTACAAATCATCCGCTCTCGATCTATCTGCTCCTATAACCTCAGCCCTCAGCTGTCCTGGAACGTACATGATGACTGCTGAATCGAGCCCTTCTTGAGCCCCAACACCATTGACTTAACGGCACCAAATGCTAGCCATAAAATTTCGAATCCAAAATTAAATGACTGACAACCCTTACCTAATAGCAGAACATTTTGCACTAACTTTCTCATCCTCACTCCAACCAATTTCTATCTCATAAAGGTATACCTGAGTCCTGCTCTCTAATTTCACCTCTGACAATTTCCTGGAATACAACCAAGACGTTTGATGAGCTTGAGTAGGCTGTACGTAGAGCTCGTGGGTATAGGAGTGGGTCATGATAGTATCGGTTATACCCTCCTAAAAAATATTCCTTTCACCTTTTCACTAAAATAAATAAATAAGTAAATAAATGAATAAATTTGTTTTTTCTTGATCTGGCTAAGGCCTACGACCGTGCGTGGCGTTTTCCCATTCTTAAATCTCTTGAGCTCTTAGGACGCATGGTTTGTTACGTCCAAAGCTTTTTTTTGGACAGGAGATTCCGGGTAAACAACGCTAACAGTCGCCCGGAAGAGAGATACCAAGAAAACGGTATCCTTCAAGGCGGTTATTGCTCCTACCCTTTTTGCTCATCTCTATGCAATCACGGTTCAAACATATTCCTCCAGACTATATTTTAGTATATTCAGATGACATCAGCAAGTAGCACACAAAACATATTTTATAATTATCACTTTGTTTTTATCTTTAATTTTAGAGATTATGCAGTAACATAAAGCAGCTTTGTTACAGCAGAGTTTATTTCACGTATACGAGACACTAGATATGTCATTGATGTTGCTCAAATGGCTTGCTAAGACCATTCAAAACAAACATTGGTGTTACTTGAGACCTGTATGTCATTGTAAACTTGCAGCTACGTAAATTTAATCATGACGTTACATACTTGATATTTTCCAGTGTATGTAATAAATATTTATTATGAAGTAATTTTGACCTCCATAAAATCACACATAAGGTACACTCTTGTTCCAAAAATGCGTTCTGATACTTCTGGTTTTCAAAGTGGGTTCCACTTGTGCAACGTAATGAGAATGCAACTTAAAGCAATAAATAATGTTACGTTCTTGCAATGTTCAATTGCACATTAACGCAGCGATGATGACTAACAATTAAAATGGCTTCAAGTGCTCATTAACCTCTATAAGCTATGATTTTTATGGTAGTTGCTATTACTATTAAACTTTTAAACAAGTATCACTCAAAGAATGAGAGCATAATATTTTCATTTTCGGCTATCCTTACTAATTAATTTAAATTAATACCTACGTAAAGCTAATATAAATTATCTTTCCAAAAAATATATACAGTTGCGAGATTACTATTTGTGCGTAATGAACATATTGCTTTTATTTTTTTTGAATTAATTCTGTCAATTGTACTTTACTGAAGGTTTTTCAAATGGCTTATTTAAATGAAAACCCAAGCAACCATGTCTGAATTTAATATGGAATATGGAATAATCGATTGAGCATATGACGTGGCTGGATAGCTCAGTGGTTATCCGTTCTGCTTACTGAGCAGATGGACGGGAGTTCAATCCCAGGCCCGTCCCCTTCCTTGTCATTTGTCACTTGCCGCTTTCTATCACCACTAGATTTAAAATGAAAAGCAGTCTACTGCGCTTTCATTGATCGCATCACTTACCACAGTGAAACCATGATCTAAAAATAACCTGCCTCACTAACACAAAAACTTTATCATCCCCTTGACAATTGTGGAGACGCAGAGGTAAACACGGTCTCTAACCAACGATTGTCAAAACTAATCATCCTTCCCCCCTCCCCAAAGACCGTGAGGACGTGGCCGGCGCCGGTACTGATCTATAAATAGAATTAGTGAACTTGTACATTGAAGATGCAAAGCCTACTACCAAGCTCATCTATGTGGTTCTCTGTGAAATTACACTAGTTCTGATCGGTAACGGAGTAGCAACTACGCTACGCACGGTCTTTAAAAAAAATATATGGAATAATCGATTGAGCATATGCGAGAATAATCATAAAAACCCGCATTAATCCACCGATGGTGAGACTGAACCCTTCTTACATTTCACCAGAATTACAAACTCAAATGTGGGCAATATTGTACTGGATACGTATTTTCATCAGAAATTCCAAGAAGATTCAGAAATATTCAATATGCCATACATTCAGTTGATAAAATGAACTTTTTGTCAATCCTGAACGTATTGTTCAGGATTGAACAAAAATTAAAATATTTCCATTAATAGTCTTTAATGACCTGTGTATGTTAGTTATATAAAAGGGGAAATAACATAAATATTAGAAATTTCATAAAATCAGTCCATAGCATGAATTATTAGACAATCCTAAGCGTCAATTTTGATTATCGATATGGATTCAAGATGCTTAATAAGTACATGTTCGTTGAAAATAGTAAATGGAGACTTTGTGTAATTTTCGAATATACTCGTTGCAGTTCAAAACCAGACCACTCGAGCCAATCGATGCTGCTCTAATTCTATACAGTCGTATAGTGTGGCTAGTCCACTGTATGTGCTATACAACGCTCCAGATACGACACAATAGAATGCAAGCGGCATCGATTGGTGTGATTGGTCTTGTTCGGTTTTGCACTGCAACGAGTATATTGTCATCTCACAATTATGTGCTCTCAGGTATTGTTTTGGTCATATCTCCATGAAGAATTATCCAATCATAATGAAATTTTGACCAGTTATTTGGAGATATCATAGCTTTGATTTGGCACCAACAAAACTAAAATCGGTACACAAATAGCTCAGTATGTAATCGGAGACTAAACTGTTTGATTACTATTATAATAGGCCTTCAAGTACTGTTTCGTTAATATCTTCGTAACGAAATGTCCGAATGAAAAAAAATCAATAGCATTCTATGGGAATGTTGTAGCTTCCATTTGCCGTCAACATAACTGAAATCGGTTCACAGATGGCTGAGAAACCGATGTGACATTATTTGTAACGCACACACACACATCACACACACACACACACACACACACACACACACACACACACACACACATACATACACACACACATGTGCTCAGTTCGTCGAGCTGAGTCGAATGGTATATGACACTCGGCCCTGTGGACCTCGGATAAAAGTCGAGTTTTCAAGCGATCTTAATACCCTTCTATTGATGTAAGAAGGGTAAAAAAGGAAGTTAACATAATGAAATTTTGAACACTTATTTGGAAATTTTATAACTTTAATTTGGCGTTAACAAAGCTTCAATCCTGAGCTTCAATTTTGATTATCGATATGGATTCAAGATGCTTAAATAAGTACATATTCGTTGAAAATTGTAAATGGAGACTTTGTGTAATTTTCGAATATACTCGTTGCAGTTGAAAACCAGACCACTCGAGCCAATCGATGCTGCTCTAATTCTATACAGTAGCATAGTGTGGCTAGTCCACTGTATGTGCTATACAACGCTCCAGATACGACACAATAGAATGCAAGCGGCATCGAGTGGTGTGATTGGTCTTGTTCGGTTTTGCACTGCAACGAGTATATTGTCATCTCACAATTATGTGCTCTCAGGTATTGTTTTGGTCATATCTCCATGAAGAATTATCCAATCATAATGAAATTTTGACCAGTTATTTGGAGATATCATAGCTTTGATTTGGCACCAACAAAACTAAAATCGGTACACAAATAGCTCAGTATGTAATCGGAGACTAAACTGTTTGATTACTATTATAATAGGCCTTCAAGTACTGTTTCGTTAATATCTTCGTAACGAAATGTCCGAATGAAAAAAAATCAATAGCATTCTATGGGAATGTTGTAGCTTCCATTTGCCGTCAACATAACTGAAATCGGTTCACAGATGGCTGAGAAACCGATGTGACATTATTTGTAACGCACACACACACACACATACACACACACACACACACACACACACACACACACACACACACACACACACACATACATACACACAGACATGTGCTCAGTTCGTCGAGCTGAGTCGAATGGTATATGACACTCGGCCCTGTGGGCCTCGGATAAAAAGTCGAGTTTTCAAGCGATCTTAATACCCTTCTATTGATGTAAGAAGGGTAAAATGGGAAGTTAACATAATGAAATTTTGAACACTTATTTGGAAATTTTATAACTTTAATTTGGCGTTAACAAAGCTTCAATCCTGAGCTTCAATTTTGATTATCGATATGGATTCAAGATGCTTAAATAAGTACATATTCGTTGAAAATAGTAAATGGAGACTTTGTGTAATTTTCGAATATACTCGTTGCAGTTGAAAACCAGCCACTCGAGCCAATCGATGCTGCTCTAATTCTATACAGTAGCATAGTGTGGCTAGTCCGCTGTATGTGCTATACAACGCTCCAGATACGACACAATAGAATGCAAGCGGCATCGATTGGTGTGATTGGTCTTGTTCGGTTTTGCACTGCAACGAGTATATTGTCATCTCACAATTATGTGCTCTCAGGTATTGTTTTGGTCATATCTCCATGAAGAATTATCCAATCATAATGAAATTTTGACCAGTTATTTGGAAATATCATAGCTTTGATTTGGCACCAACAAAACTAAAATCGGTACACAAATAGCTCAGTATGTAATCGGAGACTAAACTGTTTGATTACTATTATAATAGGCCTTCAAGTACTGTTTCGTTCATATCTTCGTAACGAAATGTCCGAATGAAAAAAATCAATAGCGTTCTATGGGAATGTTGTAAGCTTCCATTTGCCGTCAACAGAACTGAAATCGGTTCACAGATGGCTGAGAAACCGATGTGACATTATTTGTAACGCACACACACACATACACACACACATACACACACACACACACACACACACACACACACACACACACACATACACACAGACATGTGCTCAGTTCGTCGAGCTGAGTCGAATGGTATATGACACTCGGCCCTGTGGGCCTCGGATAAAAAGTCGAGTTTTCAAGCGATCTTAATACCCTTCTATTGATGTAAGAAGGGTAAAAAGGGAAGTTAACATAATGAAATTTTGAACACTTATTTGGAAATTTTATAACTTTAATTTGGCGTTAACAAAGCTTCAATCCTGAGCTTCAATTTTGATTATCGATATGGATTCAAGATGCTTAAATAAGTACATATTCGTTGAAAATAGTAAATGGAGACTTTGTGTAATTTTCGAATATACTCGTTGCAGTTGAAAACCAGCCACTCGAGCCAATCGATGCTGCTCTAATTCTATACAGTAGCATAGTGTGGCTAGTCCGCTGTATGTGCTATACAACGCTCCAGATACGACACAATAGAATGCAAGCGGCATCGATTGGTGTGATTGGTCTTGTTCGGTTTTGCACTGCAACGAGTATATTGTCATCTCACAATTATGTGCTCTCAGGTATTGTTTTGGTCATATCTCCATGAAGAATTATCCAATCATAATGAAATTTTGACCAGTTATTTGGAAATATCATAGCTTTGATTTGACACCAACAAAACTAAAATCGGTACACAAATAGCTCAGTATGTAATCGGAGACTAAACTGTTTGATTACTATTATAATAGGCCTTCAAGTACTGTTTCGTTCATATCTTCGTAACGAAATGTCCGAATGAAAAAAAATCAATAGCGTTCTATGGGAATGTTGTAGCTTCCATTTGCCGTCAACAGAACTGAAATCGGTTCACAGATGGCTGAGAAACCGATGTGACATTATTTGTAACGCACACACACACATACACACACACACACATACACACACACACACACACACACACACACACACACACACACACACACACACATACATACACACAGACATGTGCTCAGTTCGTCGAGCTGAGTCGAATGGTATATGACACTCGGCCCTGTGGGCCTCGGATAAAAAGTCGAGTTTTCAAGCGATCTTAATACCCTTCTATTGATGTAAGAAGGGTAAAAAGGGAAGTTAACATAATGAAATTTTGAACACTTATTTGGAAATTTTATAACTTTAATTTGGCGTTAACAAAGCTTCAATCCTGAGCTTCAATTTTGATTATCGATATGGATTCAAGATGCTTAAATAAGTACATATTCGTTGAAAATAGTAAATGGAGACTTTGTGTAATTTTCGAATATACTCGTTGCAGTTGAAAACCAGCCACTCGAGCCAATCGATGCTGCTCTAATTCTATACAGTAGCATAGTGTGGCTAGTCCGCTGTATGTGCTATACAACGCTCCAGATACGACACAATAGAATGCAAGCGGCATCGATTGGTGTGATTGGTCTTGTTCGGTTTTGCACTGCAACGAGTATATTGTCATCTCACAATTATGTGCTCTCAGGTATTGTTTTGGTCATATCTCCATGAAGAATTATCCAATCATAATGAAATTTTGACCAGTTATTTGGAAATATCATAGCTTTGATTTGACACCAACAAAACTAAAATCGGTACACAAATAGCTCAGTATGTAATCGGAGACTAAACTGTTTGATTACTATTATAATAGGCCTTCAAGTACTGTTTCGTTCATATCTTCGTAACGAAATGTCCGAATGAAAAAAAAATCAATAACGTTCTATGGGAATGTTGTAGCTTCCATTTGCCGTCAACAGAACTGAAATCGGTTCACAGATGGCTGAGAAACCGATGTGACATTATTTGTAACGCACACACACACATACACACACACACACGCACATATACACACACACACACACACACACACACACACACACACACACACACACACACACACACACACAAACATACACACAGACATGTGCTCAGTTCGTCGAGCTGAGTCGAATGGTATATGACACTCGGCCCTGTGGGCCTCGGATAAAAAGTCGAGTTTTCAAGCGATCTTAATACCCTTCTATTGATGTAAGAAGATTAAAAAGGGAAGTTAACATAATGAAATTTTGAACACTTATTTGGAAATTTTATAACTTTAATTTGGCGTTAACAAAGCTTCAATCCTGAGCTTCAATTTTGATTATCGATATGGATTCAAGATGCTTAAATAAGTACATATTCGTTGAAAATAGTAAATGGAGACTTTGTGTAATTTTCGAATATACTCGTTGCAGTTGAAAACCAGCCACTCGAGCCAATCGATGCTGCTCTAATTCTATACAGTAGCATAGTGTGGCTAGTCCGCTGTATGTGCTATACAACGCTCCAGATACGACACAATAGAATGCAAGCGGCATCGATTGGTGTGATTGGTCTTGTTCGGTTTTGCACTGCAACGAGTATATTGTCATCTCACAATTATGTGCTCTCAGGTATTGTTTTGGTCATATCTCCATGAAGAATTATCCAATCATAATGAAATTTTGACCAGTTATTTGGAAATATCATAGCTTTGATTTGACACCAACAAAACTAAAATCGGTACACAAATAGCTCAGTATGTAATCGGAGACTAAACTGTTTGATTACTATTATAATAGGCCTTCAAGTACTGTTTCGTTCATATCTTCGTAACGAAATGTCCGAATGAAAAAAAATCAATAGCGTTCTATGGGAATGTTGTAGCTTCCATTTGCCGTCAACAGAACTGAAATCGGTTCACAGATGGCTGAGAAACCGATGTGACATTATTTGTAACGCACACACACATACACACACACACACATACACACACACACACACACACACACACACACACACACACACACACACATACATACACACAGACATGTGCTCAGTTCGTCGAGCTGAGTCGAGATGGTATATGACACTCGGCCCTGTGGACCTCGGATAAAAAGTCGAGTTTTCAAGCGATCTTAATACCCTTCTATTGATGTAAGAAGGGTAAAAAGGAAGTTAACATAATGAAATTTTGAACACTTATTTGGAAATTTTATAACTTTAATTTGGCGTTAACAAAGCTTCAATCCTGAGCTTCAATTTTGATTATCGATATGGATTCAAGATGCTTAAATAAGTACATATTCGTTGAAAATAGTAAATGGAGACTTTGTGTAATTTTCGAATATACTCGTTGCAGTTGAAAACCAGCCACTCGAGCCAATCGATGCTGCTCTAATTCTATACAGTAGCATAGTGTGGCTAGTCCGCTGTATGTGCTATACAACGCTCCAGATACGACACAATAGAATGCAAGCGGCATCGATTGGTGTGATTGGTCTTGTTCGGTTTTGCACTGCAACGAGTATATTGTCATCTCACAATTATGTGCTCTCAGGTATTGTTTTGGTCATATCTCCATGAAGAATTATCCAATCATAATGAAATTTTGACCAGTTATTTGGAAATATCATAGCTTTGATTTGACACCAACAAAACTAAAATCGGTACACAAATAGCTCAGTATGTAATCGGAGACTAAACTGTTTGATTACTATTATAATAGGCCTTCAAGTACTGTTTCGTTCATATCTTCGTAACGAAATGTCCGAATGAAAAAAAATCAATAGCGTTCTATGGGAATGTTGTAGCTTCCATTTGCCGTCAACAGAACTGAAATCGGTTCACAGATGGCTGAGAAACCGATGTGACATTATCTGTAACACACACACACACACACACACACACACACACACACACACACACACACACACACACACACACACACACACACACACATACATACACACAGACATGTGCTCAGTTCGTCGAGCTGAGTCAGATGGTATATGACACTCGGCCCTGTGGGTCCTCGGATAAAAAGTCGAGTTTTCAAGCGATCTTAATACCCTTCTATTGATCGTAAGAAGGGTAAAAAGGAAATTAACATAATGAAATTTTGAACACTTATTTGGAAATTTTATAACTTTAATTTGGCGTTAACAAAGCTTCAATCCTGAGCTTCAATTTTGATTATCGATATGGATTCAAGATGCTTAAATAAGTACATATTCGTTGAAAATTGTAAATGGAGACTTTGTGTAATTTTCGAGATACACTCGTTGCAGTTGAAAACCAGCCACTCGGAGCCAATCGATGCTGCTCTAATTCTATACAGTAGCATAGTGTGGCTAGTCCGCTGTATGTGCTATACAACGCTCAGATACGACACAATAGAATGCAAGCGGCATCGATTGGTGTGATTGGTTTTGTTTGGTTTTGCACTGCAACGAGTATATTGTCATCTC